>SJXQ01001759.1:66055-207388 GCA_006408695.1 Aepyceros melampus | reverse complement strand
ACCACGCTGTCACAGAGTCTCTGCTGACCACTATCCACTCAGACCAGAGGGAAACCAGGCTCAGCAGAAAGCTTCCATCCAACCCCTCCACAAATACTACCTCTTGGGCCAGCAGCTACATTCCCATTCGGGTCAGAGCCTTCTGTGAAGGATGCTGACACTGTACACAGCAGCACAAGGGGCCCTGGTCCTGTCTGGTCAGGGTCGACAGGTTTAACCATAATGAAAACAAAATGCTAAGAGCAGACTCCCCCTAACACGATCCAGACTCCCTCTACGTCCAACATGTGCATTAGGAAGACAGAAGAGCCTGGGAGCAGTCCGTGATTAAATGCACCATGCAGCAAAGGGGTCATCCATCACTTCTTTTGTTTTCTTCTCACTCTAACAATGTAAAATGACCCTCTTAAAAAACTGAAGTGAGTAAGCTGATCTGGCCTCGCCTTCTAATCCCCCTTCACTGAAAGCACACCCGCTGCCTGTGCACAGATTTCCAATCCCCATCCTCTGAGTTTTGAGCATACATCTTTCTGACTATAATAATTGTCTGCCTACTCAATGGTGTGGCTTCTAGGGAAGGTGCTCTCCATGGGTTCCACCCTGCCAACCTGCCTTGATGTAGGCAATTAGCAATTCACCTGAATTTCACAGATATTTTAAAAGGCAACTGTGCAGAGCTCTGGTTTTGTCTAACATAAATTAAAAAAAAAAAAAAAAGCATATGAGTGGCTGTGAAATTAGCTAAGATCCAGCCCCAGTATCACTATTACCCCCACAAGGCAGGAGGCGGAGAAGGCGTGGGAGCGGGGGCAATGAATGCAGGGGGCCAGGCGGGCGGCAGCCCTATTCGGCCATAGGCCACGGCATATCAGCCTTGAGGCTAGACAGCTGCCAGTGGGTAGGCACGACATGGGGGCGGCCCACTGTTCCAGATACGTGGATTTTACCTGAGTCACCACCCAAATTGTCCACTCCAAGGAAGGCAGCTCAGCCCAGCCAGGCTCACCACTCTCTATAGTCGTAATAAGAAGAGAGCTCCACCTACAAATTGGCTGCTGCTAAGTTGCTTCAGTCATGTCCGACTCTGTGCGACCCCATAGACGGCAGCCCACCAGGCTCCCCAGTCCCTGGGATTCTCCAGGCAAGAACACTGGAGTGGGTTGCCATTTCCTTCTCCAGTGCATGAAAGTGAAAGTGAAGTTGCTCAGTTGTGTCTGACCCTCAGCGACCCCATGGACTGCAGCCTTCCAGGCTCCGTCCATGGGATTTTCCAAGCAAGAGTACTGAAGTGGGGTGCCATTGCCTTCTCTGCTACAAATTGGCACTTGCTATCTATACATGAGCTGTTGCAGCTGCTGACCTTCAACACCCCCTGAAAGGAGCTCAGGGTGGAGATTAGAAATAAGACACTCTGTGTTCTTGAAAAAACTGGCAGAACAGATCTTCAGATAGTTAGATAGATATTTTCAGGAGACAATTTTATGAGCCCAATTCTTGCATCTCCTCATATCTGGGAAAGAACTAAAATCATTCACGGTGATGTCTGTTCCTTATGATTAGCAATAACCTTCACAAGACCAGTAGAAACCCTCTATGAAAAATATGTGCTTGATTGCATGTATGCCCCCTTCCCCAAAATCACATAGAGACTGACCTTCCTCTCTGCCTCTTTGGAGCAGTTCCTCAGACTTGAGATGCTGTCTCCTGGGCTATAGTCCTCATTTTGCCTCAAATAAAACTTAGCTCACAGCTCTCACACTGTGTTTTTTTTTTTTCAGTTGACAAGAGTTATGAGCATATGCTGGTTGGAAGCAGCAGAGGTAACATCCCTCCAGAGAAGGCTGCTATAGGCTCCTTCAAGCTGGGGGTGCAGATGTCAGCACGCTGGGTGGCAGTCAATATACACAATCATGTATACCCTCTGTGATATTGTGATTTATAGTAAGAACTGTGGTCTTCAACCCCATTCCTGGCACAGAGCTCCTAAACCCTACAAATTTCCTAAGGTGTCTGTTGTTATACTAATGAGATGACTTTTGGAAAAACCCTAGCCATCCAACCTAGACAGCATATTATGACCAGCCTAGACAGTATATTAAAAAGCAAAGATATTACTTTGCCAACAAAGGTCCATCTAGTCAAAGCTATGGTTTTTCCAGTGGTCATGTATGGATGTGAGAGTTGGACTATAAAGAAACCTGAGCACCAAAGAATTGATGCTTTTGAACTGTGGTGTTGGAGAAGACTCGGAGAGTCCCTTGGGCTGCAAGGAGATACAACCAGTCCATCCTAAAATAAATGAGTCCTGAATATTCATTGGAAGGACTGATGCTGAAGCTGAAACTCCAATACTTTGGCCACCTGATAAGAAGAACTGACTCATTTGAAAAGACCCTGATGCTGGGAAAGATTGAAGGCTGGAGGAGAAGGGGACAACAGAGGATGAGATGGTTGGATGGCATTGTGGACTCAATGGACATAAGTTTGAGTAAACTCCGGGAGTTGGTGATGGACAGGGAGGCCTGGCGTGCTGCAGTCCATGGGGTCACAAAGAGTTGGACACAACAGAGTAACTGAACTGAACTGGCCATCCAGGAATTAACTACAAGATTTCAGTCCCTGTCTCCCCTCCCTTCACCCACCTTCCACCTACTGCCCAGGCCTCCCAAGAGGAGAAAGGATGGGGGCTATTAAGTTTAATCACCCACTGTCGACAACAATGATTTAATCATTCAAGCCTAGGTAAGAAGCCCCTATAAAAACCCAAAAGGACAGGGAATTGGAGCATCCTCAGGTTGGTAAATAGGGCTTCAAGAAGCTGCCTGCTAATGCAAGAGATATAAGAGACATGGTTTTCATCCCTGCATTGGGAAGATCCCCCAGAGGAGGGCATAGTAACCCACACCTGGCAGGCTGCAGTCCATGGGGTCACAAAGGGTCAGACATGACTGAAGTCACTTCGCACACAAACAGGTTGGTGAACACAGGGAGATGTGGGGGGAGTGGGGCTCTTGGAGAAAGCAGGAAGCTCCAGCCCCTCCCTCACACCCTGCCCCATGCATCTGTCTATCTGGCTATTCCTGAGTTATAGCCTTTTATAATAAACTGGTAATTTAGTAAGCACAATGCTTCTTTGAGTTCTGTGAGTTGCTCTGGCAAAGTAGTTGAACCCAAATTGTGGGCCATTGGAATCTCAAATCTGTAGCTGGTTGATTAGAAGCACAGGTGACAACAGAGTCCTGAGACAGAAGTGGGGGCTGGAAGTTAAGATGACTAAAGTGCCCCAACCTGGGAAAGTGGGAAAGTTTCCTGAAGGAAGAGAATCACTCTGTCAGGCTATCCAAGCATCCCTGAGTCAACCGAATTAACAAACTTGACTTTATTGTGTGTCTAGTGCTGTGAAGGAGACGAAGAAACAGGAGTCTCAGAAACTCTTACCCATTATCTCAACAATCACCACCTCAGTCCCTGCCACCCCTTCCCCATACTGAGTCTATCTCCCTGTAGGCATTCCCTCCTAGCCCAACCTAAGGCTGGACCGCTGAAACAATCTCCTGACTGCAGACCCCAAACTCCAGCCCTCCCTAACCAAACCATTCTCCACAGGGCAGCCAGTGGGCACTTTGCAAAATGCAAATCTGTCATCCAACCTCCCACTCCCACCTGAAAACCTTATAGTGGGCTCCCCCTGCTGCCAGTGTTAATGGCAACACTCCTTAAGGTACCCCGCGTGGTCCTGTGTTGTCCAGCCCCAGTCAGTCCCTCTTCCTCATCTCCTGCCCATCCCCTTGTTCTCTGCATTCTGGCCTTATTTCAAACTCTTTTGAAACAGGAGGGGAGAGGGCAGGGCACAACCTTTACAAGAATGACATGGCCATAGGACATGACAAGAACTGATTAGAATAAACTCAGTCCAAGATCGGTAGTTCCTTGGCAGTCCACTGGCTAAGACTTCACCTTCCAATGCTGGGGTCACAGGTTCGATCCTTGGTCAGGGAACTAAGATCCCACATGCCTCTTGGCCAAAAACAACAACAACAACAACAACAACAACAAAACATAAAACAGAGATAATATTGTAACAAATTAATGAAGACTTTAAAAAACAATAATAACTAGGTTCAAAGTAGTAGAAGATTTGACTTCCTGCAGACTTTGAACCTCACTATGCACTCACTGTAATATGCTAGCATGTTAAATGATATACCCATCAGTGCTGAGGCAGTTCTGAGGCTAACCATAAAAGGTCAAAAAGTGGGCAATGGCCCAATTGTTGGAAATACCCACCCCTTCCCCAAAATCACTGGAATAATTTTCCCACTCATTAGCCTATGAATATCCAGCCCATAAAAACTAACCATGCCTATTTCAAAGCTCTCACTCACCTTCTGATATGGTCCACACTCTGACCATGGAGTGTTTCTCTCAAAATAAATCCACTTCTTACTATCACTTCATCTCTGAATTCTTTATCAACAAAGCAAGACCCTTAAATTCACTGAAAACACTCTTTCTTACTCCATTACCATCATGAGATGACAGTTAAACATTCTGTTCCCTGAGGCTGCAATGTTTTTCCTCTTTGCTTTACTTAATCAGCTCTTTCAAGTCACAGCTCCAATGCAACATCCACAGGGAAACCTTCCCAGATTATTTCTAACCATGTCAAATCTTCCTTTCATAATCTCCTGAAGTTCCATGTACCTAACTGGCACTTATCACTGTTTAAACGATACACTCACTTATGTGATCTCATTACTGAACTCTAAGCTCCAGGAGAGCAAGAGCCATGCTTGATTTTGTCATCACAGTGTGGCCAATACTCAATAGGGTATCCCACATACACATGAGTCTGATGTATATTCAGAGTCAAAGAATCTTGTCTTCCAAGGACCTACAAAAGCTGTCTAGTTCATAAGATGATCCGTAACTAGCTTCATAAAAACACATCCAGCAATGAAAAAACACAGCCACCAAGAAAAACCGGAGAACCTAGGTAATGAGCATGACTCAAGCTGCCCTGTGACCTAAACAGAATGTTTTGGGCAAGATAGCAATGAGAGGGCTACCACCTTCATCCTGATGACACAGTCAGGATCTTGGGCCCTTTAACCACTGTAGAAAGCTCACTAATTCTGCAAAGGCCCCAGAACCCACTTAGGCATGAATGTCTCCAATCACACAAACTAAACTGACTCTGGCCCGGGTTTATGCTGGAGTTTCAGGATCCATGGGCATCAACAGGAGAAATTGCCCTGAGAAAGATGCCGATGGCTGCTTGATGTAGCTCCACTAAAAAAAGTGTCTCAACAAACACTCAGGAAAGACGACGACACCCTGTAGGATGAGGTATGAGGATTCCTGCTTAGAAATGAAGCAGGATCACTTTGAACCCCAGCTGTACTATGCACACAAGCCACAGACAAGTCATGGTGCAACTTCAGGTCAATTTTCTTGTGCACAGAGTCAGGGTAAGCAGCAGACTAGCTTATTAAATAATATAGTGTATGTGTGGCACGCCTGGCACAGAGTAGATACTCAAATTTCAGTTTCCACTGTAAGAGAAAAATCCTGATACTACTTCTCAACAAAAATAGACAAGCTTAAAAATAACATTTGGGAACACATTGTATTCCTTAAAAAATTTTTTTTCTTAAAGATTCTTCTTTTCCAATTATCATAGCAATGCATTTTCACTGAGAGAAAATACATAAAGGACCCATTAAGTGGATTTCTAATGGGCATTCATGATTGGTCTGCTGTCCCCAGTCTATCCCTGGGTTGGGAGGATCCCCTGGAGAAGGAAATGGCAACCCACTCCAGTACCCTTGCCTGGAGAATCCCACGGACACAGGAGCCTGGTAGGCTACAGTCCATGGAGTCGCAAAGAGTCGGACACGACTAAGCGACTTCACTTTCAAGTGGATTCAAGTCTAGCACTAGCTCCTAATAGCTGTTTGGCCTTGGGCAAGCTCCTTAATTTCCTGGAATTCAGTCTCCACATCCATAAAAATGGAGACAACAGTATCCCCCAGTTTACAGCTTAGTTGTATATGGATAATTTATGTGAAGTTCTTGATACAATGCCTGACACACAGTGAGGACTAAGTAAATATTATCTCCATCACCATCTCACTATTGAGACTTTTCTTAAGTCAGAAAGATACAAAATATGGGCTAGATTATTTGAAATTAACCATCCATAAATAAATATTTTAACATTTCAGTTTTTTTCTAATAATCACATTAGTATTTTAATTTTACAAAATTTGGTTCATGCAATGTAAACTTTGTTGTTACTATATTCTGATGTTTTCACTTTCCTTATGTCCTAATTATTAAAAACATGATGTTCAAGTTTCCATACTATTTCATCATATGATAGAATCAAAGTTAATCCATCATAACATTCAACCAAAGGACAGTCTTATAAATAATGCTGCAATAAATTCATTTCTATATATTCTTTTGTACTCATTTCAAATTATTCCTTTAGGACAGACTCTTAAAGGATGAATCAGTGTTTAACAATTTTTTTTTTATTATCAGTATATGATGAATTGTTTTCCAGAATTTATATGGTGCCTTAAATAGTACTTAACACACTTTTGACAAAAAGCTGTCAAAAGGAGAGAAAAAAATAAACATTGTCTTTTTAAAAAAATACAGGCTAACAATAGAAGAAAAATTGTATATTTTAATTTTATATTTCTTTGAATGCCAGGGAGTCAAATATTTTTTCCTGTTATTTATTTGTGCATATATTTCTTCTATTTAAATCTTATATTTATGCATTTGTCCATCTTGTAAAGTTTTAGTATTTTTTAATTAATTTGTAAGTGCTCTTTATATACTAAGGCATGATGTCATCTCTTTGACTTACTTGTGATAATATTTTTCTCAGTTTGCATTGTGTTTTGTTCTTGACATGGACAATATTTTAATCTTAGGGTGGTCCAAACTGCTGGTTTTACTTTAAGACCTAGGGTTCTTAGGTTAGATGTAAATTCAACCATAGCTTAGTTTTTTATGTGTTCTCATTTTTTATACATAACTCTTTTGAATGAAATTCTTAACAACCTGACTAAATGTGGTTTAGTGATTTATAGACAAGAATTACCTATCTTAAAGTGTTTTGCAAAATCTCCCAACACTTCGGTAAAATAATCTTTTTTATGCTGCTACTGCAAGCATATGCCAAAGACGTTCCAATGACTATGAGAGTTTATTTTTGACTTGTGAATTCTAGTCCACCGTCCTGTCCATTGATTTTTACATCATTCACACTAAACCCTTAAGAGGGGCGGGGAAGAACTCACTTTCCTCAGAGTCAGTGGATCCTATGACCTGATGGCCTGGAGGGCCTGAGCTGCCACTGCCTTCTTTCAGACGGCAGCCCCCTGTCACAGCACCAGCCTGGGCACTAGAATGAAGATCTGGGGCTGTAGAAGCGTGTCAGTCTGACCCACGTCTCTGATCCTGTTAACATCATCTAGGCCTGGCACCTCACCTCATGGATTCTTCTCGAAGCCATGGTTTATTTTGTTCTGCGCGTATTATCTAGTCCAGACTGGTCACAAAAGAACCTGCTGGTCTGCCTGAATCAATGGAGAGTTGATCTGTTGAGAAAAAAGGTGACCATATCAAAGAAGGTTCTCAGCTGGCTGTGGCCGCTACCATCAATCCTAAGTCCTTTGATCACTTGCTTTGCCAGCTATTTTACCCAGTTTCTCTCTCCCTCTCCCTTGAATACTTCTCCATGTGGCTCATAGGACATCACACTCTCCTGGTTTTCCTCCTTCTCTTGAGGAGTTTCCTCCCAGTCTTTTCCGGTGCTTACTCCTCATTTTCCTACTGAGTCATCAGCCTTAGTCATCAGACCTCTTTGCTTTCCCACCTCTCACAGTGATTTCATCCAACAGCATGGTCCTAAATGCCAAATACAGGCTGACAACACCCTAAACCTTTACAAGTCTAACTTAGGTCCCTTCCTGATATTCAGACCAATATAGCCATCAATACACAGCTGGACAGCTAACATGTCCCAAAGTGAACACCTGACCTTTCCAAGGCAAACCACCTCACCCCATCATCTTCTCCCATCACAGTCAAATCCACCAAAATACAGGCAGAATTCAACTGCATTTTACTGTTCTTATTAATTCCACCCTGGTCCAGCCACTATCATGCCAACCTAAACAAGAACAAGTCTGTTAAGTGATCTCCCTTCTGCTCTGTGACTCTCCTCAGGGTAGTCTGAATCTTACAATATTGATATGGTCCATCACCTCTCTGTTCTCCCTTCCTGCTGTTCTCCCCTCTGTCCACCCATCCCTGATGTTCCTGTGACTCCGCAGACCAGCCAGGCTCACTCTCTCCTTTGGGCCTTTGTACCTGCTGCTCCCCCTCCCCAGTGTTCCCTTCACCTGACTCTACTACTTCCTTTGGTCTTTGCTCACGGTCACCTGCTCAGTGAGGCTTCTGCAGCCCCATCTAAGATGTTAACCCCCTCAAAAAAGTATCAACTTTCCATGTTATATCTCCTTTCCCTATCTTATTTATTTTCCTTGATTCTTGTACTAACAGATTCTAGATTTTGCCTATTTAGCTTGACTGTCGACTGTCTCTCTTATCAGAATCTAAGCTTAAGAAGGCAGGCATTTTTGTCTGTTTACGGCCATAGGTGTAGTAGGACAGTATCAGAACAGTGCTTGGCACATAAGAGGTACCTAATTACTCAGCGAGTGAATGGATGCATAGCTGGATGGATTTATGAATCCCTTTTTCACAAACCAGGAAGCAGAGGCTTCGAGTAGTTAGAAAGCCTTTCCAGGTTGGAACTTGAGCCCAGAACTGATTCTACAAGAAGGCTTCTGCTCATAGCATGGTGAATATGAATTGACAGGTTGAGATGGTGACACTATGAATAGAAACGAGATCTATTTAGCAAGCCTGCTCTGTTTCACAAGGCAGTAGGCAAGTTCTCCACTGACAGCTTAAGAATGTAGTTTTCTTGGGGGAAAAATAGTCAAAGAATAATACAGACACAGGGCAACTGTCCTCTTGAGTTAGTCCAGGAACTAAAAAAAAAAAGGCAACAATAAGACAGTGCCCCACACTGAGTGAGAGAGCAGAAAAGGATCTGACTGACAGAAAATGAGAGGAATTAATTCATCAGAACAAAAGAGACCAGAAAGCTGGACCAAAGGAGAAGCGCATGCAGGGGCTCCAGGAATGGAATGGTGATTACCAAACAAAACAGTCCTAATAAGATTACAGCCGATAATGAATCTGCTACAAAACTCTGGAACGATGTTAGGATTTTAATAAGCATCCCCCAAAGAGCATTCAGTCAATTTCACAAATGCCCATTCTCATCACTTAATTCTAAGGGGGAAGGAAGACCACGCTACCTAGCTGGTTCTAAATTAATAATGCGCCTCATTCTTATTATGCCTCAGAAGTAAGGCCACTGTAACATTTCAAGCTGTTTGGGGGAGAGTTTTAATATTCTCGCTGCTAATATAAACAGAACCTTATTGAGTTCCAAAGATGCCACATTTGGGATGTAATCCAGGCCACAGTGCCAATTCCAATGTTAACTTTTGAAAATGCCTCATGTACACACTTCATTTGAACAATTAAGGCAATATAAGCTGTCTCCCAGAAAAATGAAAAGAAAGGCAATTCAGTGTACCCCCCATGATAAAGGCTGCTTAATTTCAATTTCTACAAAGACCACAGTGAGTGCTACATTCTGTCTCTTTTTCTGTATCGTTTTCATAACATCAGCTGTCCCTCAGAGTAAAGAATCTATATTATAAATATAGCCAGTTTCATTCCATGGAGGGGAAAATAGAAAGAGGAAACCCATGTGACTTCTATATACGTTGAAACAGAATCAGAGCAGGCCACACAACTTCCAACCCAGTCAAGACCCAAATGTGGTAGCTGTGCCTCAGCCCCCAGCCCAGAAGCTTCCCAGGGGAGTGAAGGTGAGCATGCCACCATACGGGGGTGCTCAAGGCTTCAGGGCACAACGTGCCCCCATGTCTGTCAGCAGAACACGGCCTCTCATCATTGGATGCGATCATTCCAAATAATCCTGGTACCAGTCTCATGATTCAGTCTCTAATGACAGCCCAGCCTCCTGTAGCTGCAGCAAATCCCTGGGACTTCCAGTACCAACACAGGAAAATGACAAGCAATAGGACAGTGAAGGGAGAAAGTGAAATGATAAGCAGAAGCAATGGGAGGAGGTACAGTTGTCTGCTTGTTCACGATCTGGATGAAATACCTGTCATGAGAGTATACTGTTGTCCTCCTTATATTGGACATAAAAGGGGAAACCAGAGGCATCATGCAGTAGGACAAACCAGAGGAGCCAGACTAAAAGCCAGGACAGGCAGTGTGCAGCTCCCCCGACACCTGATTCATGTGCCCCGACAGAGATGTACACGTGAACAGACACATACAACTGCATGGGACGTGTCAATTTCCTGGTGTTTCCAGCACCTGTAAATGCCTCCAGGAGCAGCAATGAATCAAAATGGTATTGAACAGCACGGAGAGGCTCAGTTTGAGCTATAAAATCATTTCCTCCATTTGTTAATGAGTTAGATGCTCACAGGCTGAGATGGCTCCTTCATTCCGAGGAGCTCGGATTCTAAAAAGAAAAATAACTGAAAGCATTCTTTTCCCGGAATTAAAAATCAGGTCACAGTAAACTCAAAAATAACTTTGCAAAGGCTAAGGATGGGAATAGAAGAGTTATTCTATAAATACTCACTGACATCCATATTCATTGTGAGCCTTTGAAAGTCGCCGGACAAGTAGTTTCAGAAAAGCAGCGGCTGATCTGAACACGCTACTTGAAAAGCGTCATCCATATTCACGTCCTAGAGGTGCTCTAATCAACAAATCAAAGTACTCGACTAATTAAATGCTGATTGCTTGTTGCACAAGGGTGAAAGTCAACCATCTTAGCCAAGGTTGGAGTTATTCTAAGAAATGATGATAGTTGGGTTCTTTCAAGCCATTTTATGCCTAATGAGTACATTACCCCTTAATGAAACTTCATTTAGGCTAATGATTACCTTGGTTTAACAAACAACTAACTGATGACTTCCTGTCTTTCAATGCCCTGAAATTGGTAACTGACACCGTGAACATGGCTGATAAACGCTGAACACTTTTGTGGGCTCGGCCACACTGACAGTCGAAGGACGATGATCTCATCCTCTGCCCCAGAGTGACTGTGCAGCCTCACCCTGGGGGGAAGGTGGTACCTTCGACAATGAGGCTCATGGGAACATCAGTGTCACTATCCACTTGGGATGAGGCCATTTCCCAAAAATCAAAGCTAAAGGCGTGAGATGACTCATGCTGAAGGGCAACACAGGGCTTCCAGCATCTTATTGTTACCTCCCTAGGGAAATCCCAAGAGCTGCTTCTAATTGCTAATGTTCAGTGTATGATTTCCTTATCATTACTGCTATTTACCCTTTTTTCCTTAGGATGGCATTACCATGTTTACCTGAAGGGTAATGTGCACTTTAGCTAAATGAGAAAATCATTCTGTCTCTCTAATCCTTAGGAATTTTGCATACGATGCTGCTTAAATCAATTTAAAGTATCTTACCAAGTCATCAACAAAAATTATTTACTCTACCTGGCTTACAACTTTTTGATTTGTGGCTTGCTTTCTAACGGTGCATGTGTAAACAAGAAACTATTTCGATCAGGAGTGATACCACTCTTACCTAACTGTCTCTCCTTCATAAATTAATCAGGCAGATGAGAGGTACATCAGAGAAAATCCCTCTTAAGTAATGTGCATTAATGATGTGCTGCCACTTCAAAAGGAGGGGCAAAGTAGAATTCTTCCCAAAGCTGGGATATTGTCAACATGAGGAACATCTCTGGCTAGTGGGAAAGAGTTTAGGCTCTGGATTCCAACAGATCTGGATTCCAACTATGCTATAAATTTGTTTGGGTCAGTTCATTAAATCAACTCAAGCCTTGGTTTGCTCCTCTGTAAAATGGAATTCATTGCCTCTAACTCTTGCTCTGTTATAAGGCATTGACTAATATCATACCTACAAAGTTTTAAGCACTGGCTTAATAAACATAGATGCTAATGTAATTTTTAACTTTATACTTAATACTATTAGTCATATCCTGCCAGCAGCATAACAGTTTTCAAAAGAGCAGAGGTTTCTGTAAACTTGATCAAACAAAACCTAGTGAGTTGGTTGCATCCCACACCACCCCTCACCCCCTCCACTGTGTGTTCAGGAGAACACACCACCCTGCCAAGGCTGGCTCAGCTCTGATGCAGAAGCAAGCCAGCAGGCTGACAAAAGGGAAACATATTGATCGGTTTTTAAGACTCATCAATAAATAGCATCACCCCCACCTCATGGTCAAGGTAGAAATCTAAGAGTCAGCCTTCATTTCACCTCCCCTCTCCAATTCCTTTTGTTCAACACATCATGTTATTCCATAGGATCTGCCTTTAAATCTCATGCCCAATTCTCCACTCCTCTCCACTCACTTTCGGCCCTAGACCCCAGGCATCATCTATCTGCTCAACTGCAATACTGCAACTAACCTTGCTCCTGTCCCCACTTCTCATCTCACATCAGTGGCAGCCAGACCAAATTCAGTCTCCATCCAACGGTCAGACTCATCAGCTTAAAGCCCCTTCATGGGTGCCCATCACCTCTGAGATCAAGTCCAATTCTGAAACAGGCCTCCGCTGACCCTGCCATCACACATAATAGTCACCTCTCCCTATGCACTCCAGGGGCACTGCACCGCTCCTCAAACCTGTCAGCCTGCCCCCACTCCTAGGCTATGCACATGTGTCTTCCTCTGCATAACAGGGACTCGCTGGCCCTTAGCTCAGCAGGTTCCCTCCTTGTCATCAGGATGCAACTAAGACATTTTCTCCTAGAAGTGAGAATCCCAGTGACTCCCAAGATGATTTATGACCTGTCATAGTGCCCCATCCATTTCTTTACAACAGTCTTCTCCATCTGAATGCCACTCTGGCTTGTTTACCTGCATCTCTCCACTAGACCACAGGCTTTGCAAGAGCAACTGGGACCCACCTTTCATTTACTGTCCTGCTGTCTGCACTTCAGCAGAGTATTTGGCAAACAGTAACTTAGCAGGGCTTCCCAGGTGGCACTACTGGTAAAGAACCCTCTTGCCCATGTGGAGACCCAGGAGATGCGAGTTCGACCCCTGGGTCAAGAAGATCCCCTGGAGGGGGACATGGCACCTACTCCAATATCTTTGCCTGGAGAACCCCATGGACAGAAAAGCCTGGTGGGCTACAGTCCATGGGGTTGCAAGAGTCAGAAGTGACTGAAGCAACTTCGTGCACACACAGTAATTTAATAAAAAATGAACATATCTGGTGTTGTCATGGAGTCAAGTTTTCTGCATGGTTTCAGGGTAAAGGGAAAACTCATAAGAGCAAAAGTTAAGAGGCAGTGGGCACATCGAAGAGAAAAGAAGGCATTCTTGTCTCAAAAGAGCTGCTTAAACTCTGAGTAGTGAGGTTCGTGTCCCTTCGAGCATTCAAGTAGGGACTAGTCGACATTTTACAGGAAAAGACTGACTGGACCACACAGCCTGGCAGGTTGTTTTCATCTCTAAGACTCTGGAGATGAGAAAGTTCAGGCCTTGGCAGCGCTGGGTCCTCCCAGCAGGACAGCAGGAAAAGAGATGCCAGGACCATGCAGGGAGGCCCAGCAGCTGTAGCAGCTGCGGCTGTGACTACAAGCGCCCCAGTGTCATAGGCAACTAGCTTTGCTCCTGTCCCCACTTCTCATCTCACCTCAACCACAGCCCCACCAAATCCAGTCTCCATCCAACCATCAGTCTCAGATCCTGAAACAGGACTTCCTGGCCTCAGTTTTAGAGAACATGCCCCATCATGTCCAGCTACTAGTGAAGGCAAAACTACACTTCTCACTGCTCAGGAAACACAGACAGAGGCCCATCTCTGTGCAGGCTGGCCCAGGCCAGTCTCTGCAACAGAGGGACAGTTAAGTAAGAGGAAAAACAAACAGCTAATGAAGCTTGTTACAGAATGCTTACATGTGCCTGACAAGGTTCTAAGCCTCTGCAAGTTAACTCTCATCCTCAGAGTTAACCAGAGCCCTAGGAGAAAAGTATATCACTGCTACCACTGGATGGAGCAATAAGATGGAGACGCCAAGAGAGGTCAACACACAAGGCCTAAGGTCAAATATTCTACAAGTGTTAAAGCTGTGATGAGGACTTGGGCAGACTGTCAGAAAACACATGCATAACCCTAACAATATCCTGTAGCAAAGAGACTTGAAAGGCAAGATTCACTGTGTAGCATCTTTTTCAACTGCTCTAGAAGAACCGTGGGTGGTGTCCAAAAACCCACTGAACACATTTGTTAACATTGGCAGACTAGAATGGATTCCAAGAAGCCAACAAGAACCTCTAAGTCAGTACCCACCGAAGGGTGGGTTCAAGGAAGGAGTTCCCAAAAACGTGAACACAAAGCCCTGGAGTGGTTGAGAGCCCAGACAAGGCCCTATAGCTTATGCACCAAGGTGCACGGGCCTCCCAGATGACCCATGCTGAGGGCCAGACCCCACAAGGGCTGCCAAACTTCAGGGCCTGCCAAACACACATAGAGGTATGTATGAGTCCCTGCCAGCTGGAAAAGCCAGACAAGGGGAAATGATTTGAGAGGGGCTCACAGAAAAATGAGAGAAGCTTGGGCAGCCACTTGGCTGATTCCTGGCCCTTCTCTTTACCACTTGGGCACAGGAGACAAATGAATTGCTCTACTGGGTCTCTGTCACCTCACCTATGTTACCCAACTGCTTCTTAGGACTATTATAAGACACAGTTTAACACACAATTTTAGGATATGCTAATATAATCCTACAAATTGAAGTTGCTTTTAATCTGCTACAACCAGCACAATTAATATAAGCAGGAAAAATATCACATAAATATCATCATAGCTGACATTTATTAAGCAGTAACCATGTGCCAGACAACATGTTATGCAATATACTTGGGTTGTTTTATTTAATTCTCAAATGCACCATAAAGATAGGACAATTAGCCCCATTCCACAAGTAAGGAAACAGAGCCAGAAATTAAGGAAGTTGCCAAAGGGTTGTTGTTGTTCAGTCACTAAGTCGTATCTAACTTTGTGATCCCATGGACTGTAGCACACCAGCCTTCTCTGTTCTTCACCATTTCCCAGAGTTGGCTCAAACTCATGTCCACTGAGCCAATGATGCCATCCAACCATGCTCTGCTGTCCCTTCTCCTCCTGCCTTCGATTTCCCAGCATCAGAGTCTTAACCAATGAATCAGCTCTTCACATCAGGTGGCCAAAATATTGGAGCTTCAGCTTCAGCATCAGTCCTTCCAATGAATATTCAGGGTTGATTTCCTTTAGGATGGGCTGGTTTGATCTCCCTGCTGTCCAAGGGACTCTCAAGCGCCAAAGAGACACTATACCTCATAAGCCCCAGAGCCCAGAGGTGAATGGCCAGGTGACGGCAGAAGGTACATGCCAAACCACAATCACACCAGCCTCTGTGGAATAAGGGTGCACGACACGCTGTCACCAAACACGTATAGTTTTAACAAGTATAGTCCTTTGTCCTAAGTGACACAGATTTCCTTGCATCCAGCCTCAGGTCACCGGAATCTCCTTTCGTCCAGGTTCTCTGACATCCAGCTTGAGGTCTCTGGCTGGTTGACAAGTCTCGTTCACTTCTGTCAGAGGCCAGCGTGTCCATCCTTCTGCCTGGGTCAATGACTCCGCCTCGAACCCCTGCAAAGGGCACATGCAAGCCCAGAGCAAGCCTACCAGCCGAGAGGCTTCCCAGTAGGATCTGTTGTAAGGTGGAACCACGACACCAGCACCAGCATTCTCCTGATTTATTATCATGGGTAAGGGATGGTGAATAAATGATTTATAGATGCACATATATTTCTTTCACGATCATCTCAATCAAACTTTTTTAAAACTGTCTGGAAAAAGGCACAGGTTTCAGTTTCAGCACTTCATTGAAGACTGGCCCTGGGTTTGCACTGGCTTTACCTCCAGACCTTTACAACAGACCACCTGGGTTCCCACCCACCCAGCGTGAGATGCTAAATGAGGCACCACCGGGGCTGAATTAAAGACAGGGGGCAGCAGGCGGAGGGGAAGTGGAGGAGGGGGCTACCATGCGTTGTGACTAAGCAACAAAGGAACTTTATCTGAGCACAAGAGATGTGCTGGGCCCTGTGCGGGATGCTTCCTGGGGCTGTTTGAGGATTAAATGAAATGGGCATGTGAGGGCTCAGCCCACGCTCCACACACGCTGATGCTGCTTGCCTGTGGTTTACTATCATGATGATTCTTTTTAATGATCATCCCCCACGAATCCCAAATCCTACATGGCTTACAATCAGAGCACAGCTTATTCATTTAACTTAAAAAATGAATTCCATCCTTTAATGTCTCTAAGAAGCAAGCAAAAAGGATGGAAATACAGAGTCCCCAGGCACAGCGATTCAGATCCCGTCTCACCCCCACTAACTCCCCTCCCAACCCCCCAGAAGGGCCAGCCTCACCAAGCACACTCCCCACCACATCCCTCCTCCTCTCCCAATTGAAATGTCCTTTTTCCTTTGGCCCTAATTATTTTGACTGGCTAAGCCTCTCTCCCAGCCAGAGAGAGAGGTTTTTTTTTGTTTTTTTTTTTTTTTTTTTGCCCTATTTACAAGGAAGGAGGAGAGAGAAAAATGGGGTTGGCAATTCCAGGATTCTCTTCAGGGCTGGCAAGGCAGGGAGCTCCACGGACATGCCCATATTAATAGTTACAAAGACAACCATGTGAACTTAGGGATACTGTCTCTATTTTTACAGGTGAGGAGATGGAACCTAAGAGGGGTTAAGAAAATTGACCAGATGGGAGAGACTGAGCTTTTCACAGCTCCATTCTGCCTCTCTAAAAGAGGCTGTGCCATCCAAATGCCTTTTCTATACCTGAAATAAAACCACACAGAACTACCCGTGGAGCACAAGGAACATGGACGTGAGGGAGCTGCCCAACTGTGAAGCCCTGTCCCACCCCTTCCTAATGGCGTGACCATCAATCAGCAAGGTCTCTGACCCCTTCCATGCGTTTCTGCATTCACGACCCTGCATTCAAATAAGAGTTATATGATAACTCTTATTTCATAGCGTTGTGGTGAGAATTCAAAGAGTACTCTCAATAAGTGTCATTTCCTCTCTTCTACCTGATGAACCAGCTTAAAAGAAATTCCATTTGGAGTCTCCTGAATGTGGCAGCAACAATGTTTTCTCCTTTCAATATCAAATCCCTCACCATGGTAAGAATTACTTGCAAAGAGTGTTTACTATTTCCTATTTCCACAATATATCTTCCATTAGGTAATTCAAAGGTATTAACGCTGCCACAGCCGTAAAGAAGCAGGCCACGTCTGAGCCAGCACTGCATATGAACCGCATGCTGCCAACGATTGCTTCTGACCCTAAGTAGCTATGGAGGTACGTCAATGTTGCTCTGATATGACTCGTATAGATAGAGACACTGTAAATATCCTTCCCAAAGTCGGAAGCAGGCAGCATTACCACTGGCAGCAAATGTGAAACCATTTTCATAATAATTTGTTGAGGCAAGAGCCACAAGAGTGGCTTGTATGACAGATGAGAAGGTGTCAGTCTGGATTGAATCAGACCAACCATGTAGTGCTCAGCTGTGCTCTGCTCTGCTTCCCCTCCAGCCCCCTGAGAGTTCAGGCCTCATGGCAGTCAAACCCGACACAAAGCCAAACCCAACCCTCCAGCCTGGAAACAGCCAGGAAATTATGTTATGTCAGAAGGTGGAAAATTGATTCAAACGGTCAATTAGCACATGGTTACTGGGGTCAAGTTTAAAAAAAAAGATTCACATAATACACTTCATACACAAATATAAAACCACAAGAAAAGCAGGGAAATAAAACTCTTCCAAAACCTAAATGTAACAAATGCGTGATTTGTGTTCTTGGGCTTTAAGACACAAGGACTCTTTGTGCTTTGGGTGTTCTACCGCAGCCTCCAGCCTGTGTATTTGCCAACACAACTAGATTCAATATTGATTTCTTGTTTCAAAGCCAGGAACTGAAAGAGCTTGGGACCAAATATATGATCCAGGATGGCTGATTTTCCTCCTTGCATCTCCAATTCTAAGGAATTTTAGGGTGACAGTTTCATCCTGATATACCTAAGACAATGAGGCAACATGATGGGAGATGTCAGTTGTCTAACATCAGTTTAGTGACTTTCAGTCTCCTTTCCTTTAGCAGAGATATACACATACTCACCATCCTGTAACAGGCAAAAGAAACTGGGCCAAGTTTTGTATGAATTCATCTCAAAGAGACACTGAAAATGGAATGATCAAAAGAACAGAGAGCTCCCTTGCTTTCTTATTACTTCTCAGGCGAAGGCTGTGTAAACTATTTAACTTGGTAGGGGACTCTTAAAGCAATATCAACATCTTCATTTTTTGGAGAATTAAGAATGAGCCATGTGCACTTGTGCCTGGAATGCCTGCAAATAATCAGGTTTGTTTGAGTCGTGTCATTTTGTTCCTTATAATCTCTGAGCAACTCTGTTTACCAACCCAGGGTGGTACATGAGAGAATGCAGAATACAATTCTAATACAGTCTGGGCACCGAGTCTGGGATGAGGGGTCATCTGGAGAGGGAAAGAAAGCCTTTACCCAGTAAATCATCACTGCGAGTCCCAGAGTTTTCATGTTCTAGATGAGCCATCCACCGGGCAAGGGTGGGCAGGAGCAGTTGGGGTAGGGGGAAGGTTTGCCCAGGCTTCTGTGTTACAGTTTTCATCTTCTAATTGTCTGTGTCCCCTCAGTCCTGTTTTATGCCAGTTAAGGACTGAGATCTGCCAATAAGCCTGGCCTGCATGATAAGCCTGACCAGGCTAAAGTTTGAGAGCTTACTTCATCCCCCTAGTAATCTGTCTGCAAGCCCATGAGCTATGATTCCTGCCAGTGAGCCAAAGCATATGGAAACACAGTCCTCCTCACCTCAGCAGCCAGAACATCATCGCTGGGAGATGAGCTTGGAGTAGCACTCAGCCCGATGGACACCTGAAGCCCACAGACAAAGCACACCCAGCATGACAGCTCTGGAAGGAACCTCCCAAGCCCCACTTTGGTGCTATTTCTTTAAAGACGGGACAGGAAGGCCCAGAGAGGTAAGGGACTACAAGGCTTCACTTGAGCTCTGATTATCCTGGGACACATTTTAGCACAAAAGTCAAAAGCAAGATCTTCAATGTCAAACACATCTCGGTTTCCACCTCAGTTACCCCTTAACTTGCAACCTTGAGCAAGTAAGTTGTTAAGCATCTGAGGTCCCATTACCATAACTATAAAATGAGGGGACTAATGACACTTACCTCAATAGGGGTGTTGCTAAGAATCCATGATAGATCACATGAAGTGTTTAGCACGCAGTGTCTGCCATGTAATAAACATGTGATATGTTGTCGCTAACCTGATGATGATGGTGTGTTTTCTTTGCATTTCTTCAAATTGTGACAGGAATCTCTCATCCACCTTGGCCTGAATCATTTGCATGCTGCCTAGTGAACAATCTCATCTTGCTCAGGTGAGGAGGACCCCATATGGTTACCTGTTTAGTCCATGACTGACCTAGAAGCCCAAGGCTGGGGCAAGGAGTCTTAGCCCTTTCAGGCTGCATTTCCAAACTTTCCTGAGTTTGTATTTTGTTCACTGTCAGATTTTCTTCTCCTGCCACTCAGCTTCCTTGTAGCAGACAAGGTCAGAGGCTCAGCGTCTTACACATGAAAACAGCTCCAGGCAGTGGCTGAACTAAGGACTCTGGGTTTTCTGCAGAAGGAGGCATCCATGGCCCCAGGCTCTGCCCCTGATCGCCCAGACTCCAGCTGCTGCTGTCTGGGAGGCAAGCACTGAGCTGGGTCTGGGGAGGCCAAATCAATGGACCCTGGTCTCAGTGCACTTCAGCAACCTCTGAACCTCACTGAGGACCCTTGAAGGAATGCAGAAGCGAGAGATGACACAAGGGCTAAGTCTGAGGCCCACAGTCATGGGCTTCATGCTGGATTAGGAGGGAAGAGTGGAGAGGCAAAGCAAAATCATCAGCATTGTCACCATCACAGTGGCACTTAACCTTTGCTGAGCACTGGCTATTTGGACTGCATGTGTTAATTGTCCCTGTTCCCATTTCACTCATGAGAACACCGAGGCTTAGCAAGGATCAATAAGGAACCCAAAGTCACACAGCAAGGAACTCGTAGAAACAAGCTTCAAACCCAGGGGGTTTCAGAGATTGCCTGCATGGCTCTACTGACAAGAGGCCCCCAATGGCTCATATTCACAGACTCAGGAGCCAAGCAAGCTCCATGCAAGGCCACCGGTATGTTCTCTCATGGAATCTCCAGCAAACTTCTAGCTCTAGGTGCCACTTCCCATTATACAGAAGAGGAAACTGAAGCTCAAAGTGGGTGCCAAGACTGGTGTCTAAACTCTGAGTCTCCGAAGCACCAAGAAAGGACTAGTTTGGGAATTGGGAAACCTGGGTCTGGTACCCCCTTAGCCACTCACTGACTGCACATCCCAGGCTAAGTCAGTACTCTGGATGGGCCCTTGGTTCTATATGTGAAATGGGGTAGCAGTCCCTGCTTCCTGGAGTTCTAGCAAGGCTCCAGAGGAACAGGGCAACACATGCATTTGGGAGAGCGGATATCACTGTGGCAGCAATGACCTTCCTCCTGGCCACGATTGCTGCTGGATGCAGCAGGGTCCCAGATCAAACCCAAATACTGTCCTGGTGCCACCATTTTCATTCATTCTATTCCTAACGCAAGAAGAATAGCAACAGAATATGCACCCCAAACACCCACATATTTAATGTGCATCCATTCACATCTGCGCTCAACTTATATCAGTACTAGGAAATGCAGAGCAAAGACAATTGCTACCAAAAGTCTTCAAGGATTAGGAGCTTTGTCACTGCATTCACACAGATCCCAATAATCAGCACAGCATCCAGTCCAGGATCTATTCCACAAGTCCACCAGGCTCCTCTGCCCATGGAATACTCCAGGCAAGAATACTGGAGTGGGTTGCCATTTCCTTCTCCAGAGGAACTTCTAGACCCAGGGATCAAACCTGGGTCTCCCACACTGCAGGCAGATTCTTTACCATTTGAGCCACCAGGGAAGCCCTCTATCACACAATAGGAGCTCAAATATTGCTAAATAATACTGACTAGTTAAGGCAATGGCAACCCACTACAGTACTCTTGCCTGGAAAATCCCATGGACAGAGGAGCCTGGTAGGCTGCAGTCCATGGGGTTGCGAAGAGTCGGACACAACGAGCGACTTCACTTTCCCTTTTCACTTTCATGCATTGGAGAAGGAAATGGCAACCCACTCCAGTGTTCTTGCCTGAAGAATCCCAGGGAAGGTGGAGCCTGATGGGCTGCCATCTATGGGGTTGCACAGAGTTGGACACGACTGAAGCAACTTAGCAGCAACCAATTACTATTATTTGCTAAGAACCAGGTACTGTCTTATCTCAATATAGTAAGCCCCATGCATAGAAACCTTCAAGTTGCAAATTTTCAAAGATGAGAACCTGCACTCCAACAATGTCAGGCGAGAGTGAAACTGCAGCTTGCCATCCTGTCTCCTATTGTGGACGATCCTTCAGGTCTGCCATCTCCCACCCTCTTTGCCTCCTCCAGTCAGTAACTCTTTTTGCCTGTTCACTCGATGCCAGCCCCTGTATGCCAGATGCTGTACTGTGCTACTACTTTTCAAGGTACAGTACTGTAAGATTAAAAATGCTTTATTTTTTGTTTCCTTTTTTGTCTTCTGCTGCTGCTGCTAAGTCGCTTCAGTCGTGTCCAACTCTGTGCGACCTCAGAGATGGCAGCCCACCAGGCTCCGCCGTCCCTGGGATTCTCCAGGCAAGAACACTGGAGTGGGTTGCCATTTCCTTTTCCAATGCGTGAAAGTGAAAAGTGAAAGTGAAGTCACTCAATCGTGCCTGACTCTTCGCGACCCCATGGACTGCAGCCTACCAGGCTCCTCCGTCCATGGGATTTTCTAGGCAAGAGTACTGGAGTGGGGTGCCATTGCCTTCTCCTAATTTATTTTTAATTGGATGATAATTGCTTTACAATGTTGTATTGGTTTCTGCTGTGCAACAATGTGAAGCAGCCATAAGTATACATATATCCCCTCCCTCTTGAACCGCCCTCCAATCCCCTCCCATCCTGCCCCTTTAGGTTGTCACAGAGCGCCGGGTTGAACTGGCTGTGTAATACGGCAACTTCCCCCAGCCAACTGTTTTGCATATTGTGATGAATATGTTTCCATGCTACTCTCAATTCCCCCACCCTCTCCTTTCCCCGTTGTGCCCACAAGTCTGTTCTCTATGTCTGCATCTTCCTGTCTTGCAAATAGGTTCATCAGTACATTTTCCTAGATTATATATGCATCAATATGCAATATTTGTTTTTCTCTTTCTGACTTACTTCACTCTGTATAACAAGCTCTAGGTTCATCCAACTCAGTTCAACTGACAAGTTCGTCCCTTTTTATGACTGAGTGATATTCCACTGTATATATGTACCATAACTTCTTTATCCATTCATCTGTCAATGGATCGCTAGGTTGGTTCCACATCCTGGCTATTGTAAGTGCTGCTGTGAACATTAGAGTACATGTATCTTTTTGAATTATGATTTTCTCATAGTATATGCCCAGTAGTGGGATTGCTGGGTCATATGCTTGTTTTTTATGTATTCTTTGTGTGAAATGTATTATAAATCAATCACTACTACTACTACTAAGTCACTTCAGTCGTGTCCGATTCTGTGTGACCCCATAGACGGCAGCCTATCAGGCTCCCCCGTCCCTGGGATTCTCCAGGCAAGAACACTGGAGTGGGTTGCCATTTCCTTCTCCAATGCATGAGAGTGAAAAGTGAAAGTGAAAGTCGCTCAGTCGTGCCCGACCCTTAGCGACCCCATGGACTGCAGCCCAGCAGGCTCCTCCATCCATGGGAGTTTCCAGGCAAGAGTACTGGAGTGGGGTGCCATTGCCTTCTCCGATAAATCAATCACAGTACAGTACTATATAGCTGACTGTGTTAGTTGGGTACCTAGGTTCAGTTCAGTTCAGTTGCTCAGTCGTGTCCGACTCTTTGCGACCCCATGAATCGCAGTACGCCAGGCCTCCCTGTCCATCACCAACTCCCAGAGTTCACTCAGACTCACGTCCATTGAGTCCATGATGCCATCCAGCCATCTCATCCTCGGTCATCCCTTTCTCCTCCTGCCCCCAATCCCTCCCAGCATCAGGGTCTTTTCCAATGAGTCAACTCTTCGCATAAGGTGGCCAAAGTACTGGAGCTTCAGTTTTAGCATCATTCCTTCCAAAGAAATCCCAGGGTTGATCTCCCTCAGAATGGACTGGTTGGATCTCCTTGCAGTCCAAGGGACTCTTCTCAAGAGTCTTCTCCAACACCACAGTTCAAAAGCATCAGTTCTTTGGCACTCAGTTTTCTTTATGGTCCAACTCTCACATCAATATGTGATTACTGGAAAAACCATAGCTTTGACTAGATGGACTTTTGCTGCCAAAGTAATGTCTCTGCTTTTAAAAATGCTGTCTAGGTTGGTCATAACTTTCTTCCAAGGAGCAAGTGTCTTTTAATTTCATGGCTGCAGTCAACATCTGCAGTGATTTGAGAGCCCGCCATAATAAAGTCTGTCACTGTTTCCACTGTTTCCCCATCTATTTCCCATGAAGTGATGGGACCAGATGCCATGATCTTCGTTTTCTGAATGTTGGGTTTTAAGCCAACTTTTTCCACTCTCCTCTTTCACTTTCANCAAGAGGCTTTTTAGCTCCTCCTCACTTTCTGCCATAAGGGTGGTGTCATCTGCATATCTGAGGTTATTGATATTTCTCCCAGCAATCTTGATTCCAGCTTGTGTTTCTTCCAGTCCAGCATTTCTCATGATGTACTCTGCATAGAAGTTAAATAAGCAGGGTGACAATATACAGCCTTGACATACTCCTTTTCCTATTTGGAACCAGTCTGTTGTTCCATGTCCAGTTCTAACTGTTGCTTCCTGACCTGCATACAGATTTCTCAAGAGGCAGGTCAAGTGGTCTGGTATTCCCATCTCTTTCAGAATTTCACAGTTTACTGTGATCCACACAGTCAAAGGCTTTGGCATAGTCAATAAAACAGAAAGAGATGTTTTTCTGGAGCTCTCTTGCTTTTTCCATGATCCAGCGGATGTTGGCAATTTGATCTCTGGTTCCTCTCCCTTTTCTAAAACCAGCTTGAACATCAGGGAGTTCATGGTTCACATATTGCTGAAGTCTGGCTTGGAGAATTTTGAGCATTACTTTACTATTGGAGAATTTTGAGCATTACTTTACTAGCATGTGAGATGAGTGCAATTGTGCCGAAATCAGATGGATTATATATTCTTTGCAGCCAAAGATGGAGAAGCTCTATACAGTCAACAAAGACAAGACCAGGAGCTGACTGTGGCTCAGATCATGAACTTCTGATTGCCAAATTCAGACTTAAATTGAAGAAAGTGGGTACCTAGGTTAACTTCGTTGAACTTATGAATATACTCTGGGAACTGAACTCATTCATATATAAGGGACTTACTGCACTCTTCCCAACCTATGAAATAGATGTTATTTTTATTCCTATTTTATAAATGAAAAAACTGAAGTTTAGAGAGGAAAAATAAGTCAGCCAAGGCCACAGAGCTTGTAAGTGGTGAAGCCAGAATTCCAGTCCCAGCCCATCTGAGTCAAGCCCAGAGCCCTTCTACTGTACTGCCACCTAGCTACAACCAGAACCATTCAGACACCAGAAAGGCATGTCACTTCTTGAGGCCAAGTGGGCCCTCACAGGGCACCAGTTTCACTATTCATTCAGAAAGAAGGGATCAAGTCTGTCTAGTTTGCCACTACTTCCCTAAAGCACAGTTCTAGCACCTTGCGATCACTCAACAAGAACAAAATTTTCAATGACTGAATAAGGGTTTCTTGATAGCTATGGTTCACACCCTCAAACCAATTAGGATCAATAATGAGACAAAGGCTCAATAAAACAAACAAAACCAGTGCCTCACACACCAAGTGCCAGTTTCAGGACATGTATGATTGGAGCTAAGCAGGGGGTAGGAGGAGAGATTAGTGGAGCTCAAGGAAGCCTCCTGAGAAGGAATCTGCCCTTGAGCTCATTTTGCAGGAAGTTAATATCTAAATAAGAGATAATGGGAGGCGTAATTCACAGCACACTGAATCATAATCATTTTGCTGTAGAAATATTCCATTCCTATGCAAATATATGTTTTAATTAGCAAGTTCTATCCCAATTAAAAAAAAAAAGAAAACCTCAATGTTTCCATTCCAAGGGAAAAAATAAATATTTGCTCCTTAATTAGGTACACACCAAATGGATACTGTAAACTAAATATTCACAAGTACTATGACTCGGGTAAATGAAAGATAAACCCTTGCCCAATGATAATAAATACAAGCTGGGGTTGATGGGTAGCAATGTATGTAATTTCAATGGGAGAAAATGTTTTGAACTTTTACTATGTGCTAAGAACCAAGCTCTGCATAGGCTTTCTCAACTAGGATCCAAGAGGAAGCTGTTTTTGCTCCTACAGAAAACAGGCATATTCCTTCTAAGAAATGTCAAAACTCTCTCTTCCATCTAGACAAAGAGGTAAACTTTCTTCCAAGCAGCCTCAGCTCCTTGCAGAACTCACCTTCCACCAATACAGCCTTTACAGCCCTAAAGAGTGTGGTTCTCCAGCAAGAGGAGAACCATGCTCCACAGGGCCCCTGAGATTAGACTCCCCCACCTTTAACTAGAGAAGATGCATCAACTAAGCTCTTGGGACAAGATAAAAAGCTGGAGCACTACCAAACCTAATGTACAAGGAAAACCAGAGTACCTACGATGAGAGCAACCTTCCTGGAATGTAATGTGAGTGAGTGGCAATTTTACACAATCTCATACCACAACAAACACAGACATGAAGGACTATAATTCAAAATGTGTATGAATTTTTAAATATGAAACCTAAAACTTCAAAGGAATTTAAGGTTTCTGGAAGACTGCTTCAGGCTACACCCAAACTTCTCAGCAATATGGATCATATTTCTCTACATGGCATTTCTGGTAGAAAGTTCTATAAAGCTCTAGGTTAGTCAAATTTTGTGGCTTCCAGATCTGCCTGGAAACCACAAGGTATCTTTGGGATGACTGCTTATTTCTGATCTGATGCACAAGGGCTCATTGTGAAGGGCAATCCCCAGACACTAGGCTAGCTGCAAGCGCCTGGGAATATGTAACTCCCTATTCCAGAAGTAAAGTAACTGAGATATGAAGAGGTCAGAACTGGCCCAAGGTCAAAAAGTGGCAGAGCTGGGGGGTCAATCCAGGCTCAGATTCAAAATACGATCTCTCTGTTATAGGAATATATGACCCAGATGACACACTGAAATGTTCGATGAAAAGATGGCTCCTCACAAAATGTCCCTATCAGATGAGTGGAACTCACAGAATGATTCAAGGCATGGCAGGGGAATGGGACACCAAAGCGAAGCCTAAATGACCAAAAGGAATTAGACAGGTGAGAAAGGGTGATATATTTGGTAGGTGAAGACCATCTTCTGATGGGCAAGGCCATGCTCAGTAAATCTTTAATCCAATTTTCTGTTGATGGGTAGAGCTGTGTTCCCTCCCTGTGGTTTGACCTGAGGCCAAACTGAAAGGTTGTTGTTGAACAAGACGCCAGGATTCTTGGCCCCTGGAGGAGAAGAATTCAATCCGGGGCCAGAGACGAGGCTTGATTGCTTAGAGCTTTTATGTAACAAAGTTTTATTAAAGCATAAAGGAGATAGAGAAAGCTTCTGACATAGGGATCAGAAGGGGACAGAAAGAGTACCCCCCTGCTAGTCTTTAGCTGGATGTTATATAGTCACCAGCAGTCTGTTAATGAAAGAAAGGAATGTCTCAAAACTTAGAATGGCACCAGACCCCTCACCCATAAGATGTATTTTGGGATAACCTTGGCTCCAAATGGTTTATCTTGGGCCATAAAATGATTAACTTGAATCTTGAAGAAGGGCAGATCACCAAACAAAAAGTTTCATTTACATAGATTAGAGGAACAATATAGGAATATAACATACTGGTTTATCAAATAGGTTCTGAGCCCAAAAGGCGGAACCAACTTGAAGACAGAGTTTGGGGTGGATGCATAGTACATTAGCATAGCTTAAGACAAACATTTCCATAAGAAAAAGGCATTGGTTAAGTTCAGGTGAAACCAGGTGTCATTATGGCAACACAGAATTTTAAGAGAAATCTCCTTTTAAATTTGTATAGAGAAGGAAAAAATATTGCTTAAGAGAGATAAAATGTCTGACACTTGCACGCTATTTCCTCCGTTTGGAGACCCCTGGCCTTCCTGCTTGTTACCCTCTCAAAACTATGGTGGAGGTAATGAAGATAATGGCCACCTCCTTCAAAAGGTCCCATGCAGGCACTGCTGCCTCAGTGCCCCCGATTCTGCAACAGGCCACTGCGACCTACGCCTCTACCAGAGACTCCTGGACACTCACAGGTAAGTCTGGGTGAGTCTCTTGTGGCGTCATTGCTCCTTTCTCCTGGGTCCTGGTGCACACAAGGTTTTGTTTGTGCCCTCCAAGAGTCTGTTTCCCCAGTCCTGTTTAAGTTCTGGTGGCTCTGCGGTGGGGTTAATGGTGACCTCCTCCAAGAGGGCTATGCCATAGCCAGGTCTGCTGCACCCAGAGCCCCTGCCCCTGTGGCAGGCCACTGCTGACCCATATGTCAACAGGAGACACTCAAACACTCAAAGGCAGGTCAGGCTCAGTCTCTGTAGATTCTCCTGGTGCACACCAGGTTTTGTTTGAGCTCTCCAAGCATCTCTGGCGGGTATGGGATTTGATTCTAAATGCAATTTCGTTCTTCCTACTGTCTTTCTGGGGCTTCTCCTTTGCCCTTGGACGTGCAGTATGTTTTTTGGGTGGGATTCAACATTCTCCTCTTGACAGTTATTTAGCAATGATTTGTAATTTTTGAGTTCTCATGGGAGAAGATGAGAGCACATCCTTCTACTCCACCATCTAACTCCTCAGTAATTCTCTCCCACCTGAGGTTTCCATAAGCCTCCATTCCTTATCCATCAGAGGGCAAACAGAATGAAAACCACAATCACAGAAAATTAATCACAGTGATCATATGGACCACAGCTTTGTCTAATTCAATAAAACCATGAGTCATACCTTATAGGGCCACTCAAGATGGATGAATCACCCCGGAGAGTTCTGACAAAATGTGGACCACTGGAGAAGGAAATGGCAAACCACTTCAGTATTCTTGCCTTGGGAATCCCATGAACAGTATGAAATGGCAAAAAAATGGGACACTGAAAGATGAACTCCCCAGGTCAGTAGGTGCCCAATATGCTATCAGAGAACAGTGGAGAAACAACTCCAGAAAGAATGGAGAGATGGAGTAAAAGCAGATACAAACCCAGCTGTGGGTGTGACTGTGACGGGAGTGGAGTCTGATGCTGTAAAGAGCAGTACTGCACAGGAACCTGGAATGTCAGGTCCATGAATCAAGGCAAGTTGGAAGTGGTCAAACAGGAGATGGCAAGACTGGACATCGATATTTTAGGAAATCAGTGAACTAAGAGAGACTGGAATGGCTGGATTTAGCTCAGATGACCGTTACATCTACACTGTGGGCAAGAATGCCTTAGAAAAAATGGAGGAGTCCTCAGAGGCAACAAGAGAGTCCAAAATGCACTACTTGGATGAAATCTTAAAAATGACAGAATGATCTCTGTTCATTTCAAAGGCAAACCATTCAATATCACCGTAATCCAAGTCTATGCCCCAACCAGTAATGCTGAAGAAGCTGAAGTTGAACGGTTCTATGAAAACATACAAGACGTTCAAGAACTAACACTCAAAAAAAAAAGATTTCCTTTTCATTATAGGGGACTGGAATGCAAAAGTAGGAAGGCAAGAGATATCTGGAGTGATAGGCAAATTTGGCCTTGGAATGCAGAATGAAGCAGGGCAAAGGCTAACAGAATTTTGCCAAGAGAATGCACTGGTCATAGCAAATACCCTCTTCCAAATACACAAGAGAAGACTCTGCACATGGACATCACCAGATGGTCAATACCCAAATCAGTTTGATTACATTCTTTGCAATCAAAGATGAAGAAGCTCTATACAGTCAACAAAAACAACACCAGGAGCTGCCTGTAGCTCAGATTATGAACTTATTGCCAAATTCAGACTTAAATTGAAGAAAGGGAAAACCATTAGACCATTCAAGTGTGACCTAAATCAAATCCCTTATAATTATACAGTGGAAATGAGAAATAGATTCAAGGGATTAGATTTGATAGACAGAGTGCCTGAAGAACTATGAACGGAGGTTCGTGACATTGTACAAGAGACAGTGATCAATACCATGACCGAGAAAAAGAAATGCAAAAAGGCAAAATGGTTGTCTGAGATAGTCCTACAAATAGGTAAACAAAGAACAGAAGCAAAAGCAAAGGAGAAAAGGAAAGATATACCCATTTGAATGCAGAATTCCAAAGAATAGCATGAAGAGATAAGAAAGCCTTCCTCAGTGATCAATGCAAAGAAATAGAGGAAACAATAGAATGGGAAAGACAAGAGATCTCTTCAAGAAAATTAGAGATACCAAGGGAATATTTCATGCAAAGACAGGAAAAATAAAGGACAGAAATGGTATGGACCCAACAGAAGCAGAAGATATTGAGAAGAGGTGGCAAGAATACACAGAAGAACTATACAAAAAAGATCTTCATGACCCAGATAACCACGATGGTGTGATCCCTCACCTAGAGCCAGACATCCTGGAATGTGAAGTCAAGTGGGCCTTAGAAAGCATCACTATGAACAAACCTAGTGGAGGTGATGGAATTCCAGTTGAGCTATTTCAAATCCTGAAAGATGATGCTGTGAAAGTGCTGTACTCAATATGCCAGCAAGTTTGGAAAACTCAGCAGTGGCCACAGGACTGGAAAAGGTCAGTTTTCATTCCAATTCCAAAGAAAGACAATGCCAAAGAATGTTCAAACTACCACACAATTATGCTCATTTCACATGCTAGCAAAGTAATGCTCAAAATCCTCGAAGCCAGGCTTCAACCGTACGTGAACTGTGAACTTCCAGATGTTCAAGCTGGTTTTAGAAAAGGCAGAGGAACCAGAGATCAAATTGCCAACATCTTCTGGATCATAAAAAAGGCAAAAGAGTTCCAGAAAGACATCTATTTCTGCTTTATTGACTACGCCAAAGCCTTTGACTGTGTTGTGGATCACAACAAACTCTTGAAAATTCTTAAAGAGACAGGAATACCAGACCACATTACCTGCCTCCTGTGAAATCTGTATGCAGGTCAAGAAGCAACAGTTAGAACTGTACATGGAGCAACAGGCTGATTCCAAACTGAGAAAGGGGTACATCAAATCTGTATACTGTCACCCTGTTAATTTAAATTTTATGCAGAGTACATCATGCAAAATGCTGGGCTGGATGAAGCACAGCTGGAATCAAGATTGCTGGGAGAAATATCAATAACCTCAGATATATAAATGACACCAACCTTGTGGCAGAAAGCAAAGAAAAACTAAAGAGCCTCTTGATGAAAGTGAAAGAGGAGAGTGAACAAAGTTGGCTTAAAGCTCAACATTCAGAAAACGAAGATCATGACATCTGATCCCATCATTTCATGGCAAATAGATGGGGAAACAATGGAAACAGTGAGAGACTTTATTTTGGGGGGGCTCCAAATTCACTGCAGATGCTGACTGCAGCCATGAAATTAAAAGATGCTTGCTCCTTGGAAGAAAAGTTATGACCAAACTAGACAGCATATTAAAAAGCAAAGACATTACTTTGCCAGTAAAGGTCTATCTAGTCAAAGCTATGGTTTATCCAGTAGGCATGTATGGACTGATAATTGGACTATAAAGAAAGCTGAGTGTCAAAGAATTGATGCTTTTGAACTGTGGTGTTGCAGAAGAATCTTGAGAGTACCTTGGAAAGCAAGGAAATCCAACCAGTGAATTCTAAAGGAAATCAGTCCTGAATATTCATTGGAAGAACTGATGCTGAAGCTGAAACTCCAATACTTTGGCTACCTGATGGGAAGAACTGACTCATTGGTAAAGACCCTGATGCTGGGAATGATTGAAGGCTGGAGAAGAAGGGGACAACAGAGGATGAGATGGTTGGACAGCATCACCGAATCGATGGACATGAGTCTGAGCAAGCTCTGGGAATTGGTGATGGACAGGGAAGCCTGTTGTGCTTCAGGGGGTCACAAAGAGTTGGACATGACCTGAGGGACTGAACTGAATTGACCATCTTGGTCAAAGACTGATCACCACATGTGACATTCATTCACTATAATGTAAGGAGCAGCAGATTATCCTGCACCCCAATCCTTAACTCCATCACTTACTAGCCTGTGTGTTGCAGACAGCTTATTATCCTCTTTGTCCTTTTCTTTCAGTTCTCAGGTGGAGCTCCTAATCGGCACAACTGCATAAGAACCCCCAAAAATCAGGTGAGATATTTGTACATGGCCAAGCAATAGCTATTATGGCTCATTCAGTCAGACATGCAAACATGTATCAAATAGTTGCTCCAGGAAAGCCACTGTGATAGCAATACTGAATAAAGCATTGCACCATATACCATTATCTCCATTAAGGATCATGCAACGTATTAGTAAGATAAACAAGTATGAATTGAGAGCAGAGTAAAGGTAAGTAAAACCTCACCTAATTTTGCCTGTAGGGGCCCAGGTTGGGGATGGTTTATGAAGCCAGCAGCGGGGAAAGCTTAAAAGAGGTGGCATGTGCCTGTCTTTCACGTTAAACAGGAAATCACAAGGAAAGGAGTAGGAAAAAGGCATAAAGGAGAGAGGAAGGCATGGGTCCTGGAGGATGCAGCTTGGTGGGGCTGTGCTGGGGTCAGGGGTGTCCAAGGCCACAGAGAGCCACGTTTTAAGCAGATGCACAAAGTACTCAGATGTGGGTTTTAAAAAGAGGCATCAGGCAGGAGTCTGGGGACTTGATGGCATCGAGAGGGAGTTCATAGGATGGGATATGGGTTAGGAGGTGAGATTCTGAAGGTGTCTTGCAGAAGGGACAGAAAAGTCAAGACTAGATGCTGTGAACAGAGAAAAGACAGGGGGCCTGCTGAAGCCATGCCAACTCAAGGTAAACCAACAGAGAAAATAAAACTCAGTTGACAGAAGCATCTCTTTCCCATACTGGAGGCTGTTCTCAAACATAATGAATAAATAAACATGCTTCCAATGGCTACAAAGCAGTACTTTGCTTTCCTTTAAATCACTCTCCAGAGCCAGTCATCGTAGGAGCCCTTAGTGACACCCAGCACACTGAGCCGAGGCGCCTCCAGTCTCTGTGGGGGACACCCAAACGGGCAGCTCCAAGCAGATGGCAGAGGTCAAGGACAGGCCAGAGTTCAGGAACAGGGTCCACTTTACCTTCATCCCCTTCCCATCCCAGCCGCAGGTATAAGGTCCTACCTATAAAACAGCCTCTGTGATCCCTGGAACTCACACCTCTCTGATTTTAAAGATGGGAATTTCCCTTCTAGGCTTGGTTGTGACCCCTCTGCCTGCTCTGAAGTCATCACCCACATTCACAATGTTGGTTTAGAAATGAAGATGGCTTGGCAGTCAGCCACTGTTAGCAGAGGAAGTACAGAGCACACTCCTTACATTAGTAACAACAGCTCAATCACATTTGTATTGATCACCTACCATGGAAAAGCCTCAAAAATGCCTGACTCAACCCTTGTGACACTCCCATGAGGTAAGGACTATAGCATTCCCCTTTTGCTCAAGAAGGGACTGCAGTTAAGAGAGAATAAGTAATTCATTCAAGATAGCCTAGCTAGGAAGTGGTGGAGTTGGGACAGAAACCAGGCTGTAGGGCTCCAACCATACTCCCATTCTCTCTGCTACACCATCTTACCTGTACAAGCCCACACCTGGTGTGTCTATACAGGTAAAGAACAGCAGAAGCAGGAGGGGCTTTGGCATTACCTGCCTAGGTGATGCTCCCCCATTCTCTCCTTACCTGTGGCAGACATAGTTAATCAACCACAGAATTTTCCCCAACTGACTTAATGACCCAAGTCCCTTTCTAACTGATCAGAATTCAACATGAAACCTGCTCCTCTGTCTTCATTTTTGCCCAAGAAAACAGAATCGTGTCAGAGGGATGTGATGCATTTAAGGTAGCACAGCTGGTCTGTGAAAGCTGGAACCAGCATCTTCATCTCTCATCTCCTAGTTTGGCAGGCTGAGGAAGAGCCCTCCCTATGCAAAAGACAGAGCCTCTCCCAATGTACCAGAGGTAAACAGGAGAAGAGATACATCTACGATGGTCACAACATCAAGGTCTAGAAGAAAAATGTCCCAAGTCTAGCCCCGACATGTGGTTCTCAGGCATTGTAAGTCTTCCAACTAATCGTCTGCTACAAAATAGCACTTCTGCTTAATTCGGATGGAAATACACGATTCATACACCTGGGAAGTTAACTTTCTTTTCAAGCTAACAAATATTTGAATGGGAAACCCAGAAAACTCATGAATTTAACAAAAGAACACTAAGGCTACTTATATAGTTCTTTCTGGACAGACTAGCTTTTCTTTAAGCTTTGTGGGGAAGTTTGACTTTGTGGGGAAGTTAGGTGACTCAGCTACATACAGGGGAGGAGCAGTCTATCCCATCCCCAAGACACAGAAGACTCAAGTTCCCAGAATAAGATCCTCAGGAAGCCACCAGACCCTTCTCTTCCCCCTGTGGCATCCAGGACAGGTGGTCCCAGACCTGCCAGAAGGAACACTTCCTCGCCAGACACCCTATAAGAAGAGGGGCTAGGGGAGCCCAGGCAGCACCACTGAAGGCCAGGAATAGGTAAGCAGCTGCTGAGTGCCGAGGCAGGCACAGAAAAGGGAAGGAAGATTATTAACAAGGAAGAAAGCAGTACCCGGGAGAAGGAAATGGCAACCCACTCCGGTATTCTTGCCTGGAGACTCCTGCGGACAGAGGAGCCTGGTGGGCTGCTGTCCATGGGGTCGCACAGAGTCAGACACAACTGAAGCGACAGCATGCATGCACACATTGGAGAAGGAAATGGCAACCTACTCCAGTATTCTTGACTGGAGAATCCCAGGGATGGAGGAGGCTGGTGGGCTGCCATCTATGAGGTCGCACAGCGTCGGACACGACTGAAGTGACTTAGCAGCAGCAGCAGCAAAGCAGTACCCAGGCTGGCTCCAAAAGGACTATCAGAAATGGGGCAATCGGAAAATTCAGGGTTCCCTCCAAGGCACTCCTCTTTGCAATCTCTGGGTAGGTGGAGTCATAAGCAGGCACATCAGAAGAAACCTGTTTGATAGGAAGCTTTCTTCCCAGGAAATTTACCTGGAATCTCTCTAAATAGATGACTGCTGACAAATGTGCACCCAGGAAATGCTATCTTCACCCGATCAATCCGTCCAGTAGCCTGTTTACACAAACACCCTGTGTTCTTTGTGTGAATGGGAATAAGGATGCTAAAATTATAAAAATAACTCATCCAGAATTTTTGCAGAGTGGTAAGCAAGCAGGATTCTGACAGTGAAAGTCTCAATGGTGCTTTCATTAAATATTAACTCTTACTCATGAGAGGGAGAGCTGGCTGGGGGCAGCAGAGATGGGAAAAAGGAAAGCTGTCCTCAGACCTGACAGTGTCTGCCCCAGGGACAGGCGTGTGTCTACAGAGGTAGAATGGGCCTAATGAGCCAGGAACTGGCATTTCTGCAAATAAGTTTCCTTCTAAAAAGGGAACTCATTATTTCCGAATCGAATTTCTGAATTCATGAAGGTAAAATTACAGCAATTAAGAATCATTTCTTTTCTTTGCCAAATGAATAGAAGCTCCAAATACTGCCAAATGAAAATCCCGGGTCAAATTTCACGACAAAAATCTACCTTCTTACCAGACACATACAATGATGTAGAGAAACACTAGCTGGGCCAGGCCCTCTACTTAGCATCTTATATCTCATCGTGATCAAAGGACTCATTCATCCCTCATCCATTCATTCTGTCCACAAAAGCTTGTCAAGGACAGGGCCCTGTGTTAAGTGCTTAGGAAGCTGAGCTCTCAGTCCCAGTCTTGTCTACTGAAGATAACTTTTTCCAGGAGTGAGGTGATGATTTTATAAGGATTTAGTTCTGGTACTTTTTTTTTTTTAATATTATTGCAAAGATTTTTTTTTTCATGTAGACGATTTTTTAAAAAGTCTTTATTCAATTTGTTACAATACTGCTTCTGTTTTAAGTTGTTTTTGTTTGTTTGTTTGTTTTTTGGTCATGAGGGCTATGGGACCTTAGCCCCCTAAGCAGGGATTGAACCAACACCCTTGCATTGGAAAGAGAGGTGTTAACCACTGGACCACCAGGGAAGTCCTTGCAGTCCTGGCTTCTAGAGTTACTTTGCCTCCAAAAAGTGAGGAGGTCCAGAAAAAGCCACTTTTTAAAAAAGTGAATCTTGATAGAGCTACAGGCTGCAAGACTCTCTTGTTCTAGAGTCTCAACCTGGGGGCAACAGAAGCAGCTCTGTCGCCTCAGCAGCAGATCCTGAATGAGGCCTCCTCTACTGGGCTCACCTGCATCTCTTGACCCTGGAGGCTGAGTCCAAGACAGAGCAGTTGGGGGCAGGGTAGGAGGAATAAGAGAGGTGCAAAGAGAGAACAGTGAAGAATGAGATCAAACAACTTCCAAATCGTGTCCTGCACATCCCATGCTGACCATTCCTCATTTCTCCCAAAGCATCTTATTGGCAAATGCCTATTTTTGTTCCCTGTGGGCACACAAGTGACTGTCACTCGAGTCGCCCTGTCTGGTGGCATGTCCCTGGCTGTGCTTCGAGTCCCTCTATGCAGCACTTGTCTTCTCCTCTACTGTATGGATCATTTTCTGCGCATCACCAGGTGCCAGGCACTATACTTTGCATAGATTTAGATCATTTAGTCCTCAAGGAACCCTGTGAGGTTTGTCCTCTTTTTAACACCTCTTTAAAAAGAACAAACCAAGCCACAGAGGATACAAGGCATCTGGCCAAGGTCACATGGGGCTGAAACCTAAATCTAGTCTCCTAATCACTGTGAGCCACTCCACTTGCCTCCTACAGTAACCACTGGACTACATGACAGTCTCTAGTCGGGACACTAAAGACTAGGACTGGGTCAGATTCTTCTCTCCCTACCCAGCACCTTGCAGAGGGACCAGCACACAGTGGGTACTGAGCAAAGAGTTAGCAAGTAGATGTGTGAGTGAATGAGGGAGTGAGCCAACTGGTGAATGTCGCTGGTCTCTATGCTGGATCCTTAACCGTCAAAGACAGTTCAAGACTAGAAACATACAACATGCAAATGAAATTCAAGTGAAAAAGTCCCCTAGTTTTGTTCAAGATGTTTGAATTAATAGCTAGATTCTCAAAACTTTTTTGTAATAATTCTCCTTTACAGTGATCACTTACATCAATATTCCCACTATGGCACTAGTGGTAAAGAACCCACCTGCCAATGTAAGTAAGAGACACAAGTTCGATCCCTGGGTTGGGAAGATCCCCTGGAGGAGGGCAGGCAACCTAACTCCAGTATTCTTGCCTGGAGAATCCTATGGACAAAGAAGCCTGGCAGGCTGCAGCCCATAGGGTCACACAGAGTCAGACACGACTGAGAAGCGACTTAGCACACAAGATAAAACAGTAGCCACAGAAACGGGGCCAGTAGGAAAATATCTGCTTAGACAACTGTCTCATTTTAAGATGAACTGAGATACAAATCCCAAGTATATATGTAGAAACATACCAGCGAAGTCCAATACTACAGTGGATGCTGCCGCTAAGTCGCTTCAGTCGTGTCCGACTCTGTGCGACCCCATAGACGGCAGCCCACCAGGCTCCCCCGTCCCTGGGATTCTAGCCTATCCCTTTTCCAGCGGATCTTCCCAACCCAGGAATTGAACCAGGATCTCCTGCATTGCAGGAGGATTCTTTGCCAGCTGAGCTACCAGGGAACCATACAGAAGGAGAGACATTTAATTATAAAAAGGATTCACTATAAGTTTCCTTCAAATAACCTATTGCCATGGATTTTTTTTTTTTTTTTGCCCGTAACAGGATTTTAGCCCCTGAACCAGGGATTGAACCCGGACAATCAGCAGTGAGGGCACAGCGTCCTAACAACTCAACTTCCAAGGAATTCTTGAAATTATGTTTTAAATGTTTGATTTCAATAAGCACATCTTGTAAACTATGTCCATCCTAAGGAAAATGCCTACTCTGTTATATGAGTGCAAGGCTTCATCTCATAAATGTCTAAGCCAATATCGGGAACTTACAGGGACATCTGGCTGTGACAAAGCTCCAGAAGATTTAACAATATCCCAAACCCTACCAAAATGAGAATTCTTACAAGGCAGTATTATATGACACATTTAGATGTTACTGAAAGGAACTGGCCCCGACAAAGCAAATGAAAAATGCAAAGTTTTTTCACTTTCAGTCAATGACTCACTTGACAAGAGATTCCAATTTTAGGGATTTAACTTCATTATTACAGCCACGAGGGTCAGACTAACAGAACCATTCATTATGATAATGCTTAGCCTGTAATAAATTCATTTTCTTGACATGAATATTCATATTTTCCTATAACTGTTGGTATAAAAGCAAGTGAGAATGCTGGCCTTCTCTTCTAAGGAAATTAGCACTTGAAACATTTCTGTGGAGAAAAAAGGCTACCTAAAATGGTGAATGAACATGTCTCTTTCTGGGGAAGCACACCACCAGTTATCTCACCCAAGGCATTTCAAGGAAGGCAGACTGTAGCTCTGCATGAGGCTTCAGGCACTGAGTCTGTCTGTGTCTGATGGGTAAGCCTTGGTCAGACTGTAGTCTGAGAGGGTCCTCCTGGTCTCTGACAACTTAAAGGACACATATCAATTGTTTTATTTCTATTACTATTCCCAACGCACAAAGACAGCATGAAGTCTCAAGTTTTCTTATTTTGTTTAATGCAATAGAAATTGCTGGTTTTTATCATGCCACATATATATGCCATCAGGAAGGAGGGCAGAGAAGTTTCAGATCAAGTGATTTGGAAACATACAAGGTACCTTGGTCCACAGCATACTAAGAATTCTGAAGTACCTCTCTTTGGGTCCCACCCCATTCTGGAGAAACCTGTTTCAGTAAGGCCACCATTGTGGGGTGGGGGTGGCTCTGATGCAGGTCATTTTAAGGACCACAGCTTAAGTGGCAACAAAGAGTAATGCCAGTAGCTAGTGAGAGCAGTTAGTAGATTTGTGCACTGGCTTTTTGTTTATGCATCACTTGTCAAGGATAATTGTGGGTTTAAATAAGACCATTGATCAAAGCATTCTGTCCACTGATTGATCACAGACTCACAAGAAGAATGAGGACTTCATACACTGTGCAAAGGATCTCTTCACATACCTAGCAAGTAGTTAGCCAATATTTTTTGGCCTCTACTGAAAAAAAAAAGGCATTTTTTTTGCAACATGAAAACTGCTATCGAGCACCTGCTACATTCCAGGCACCCTCCTTGATAGTAGGTCTAGAATGTACATTCTCAAAGGGGATATCATTGTTCCTCAAGGGGTTCTAAGGGATGAAAAAACTCTTACTCCTTCTATATACAAAGCACAGATATACATGGGGCTTCCGCAGAGGGTCAGGGGTAAAGAATCCACCTGCAATGCAGGAGGCCTGGGTTCAATCCCTGGGTTGGGAAGATCCCGTGGAGGAGGAAATGGCAACCCACTCCAGTATTCTTGCCTGGAGAATCCCATGGACAGAGGAGCCTGGAAGGCTATAGTCCATGGGGTGGCAAAAAGCTTGACACACTGATCGGCTGAGTCTGATGACAAGATACACATCTAGCACACCAACGGATACATGGTATGTGGGTGATAAAATTGCATGGGTTGGAGGGCAATTAACAAAAAAAACAAAGTCTGAAAAGTCTCCCTGGGAGAGTGATAATGGGGAGGAAAGCTGAAAAACACTCGTCTAAAGTAATGAATACACAGAACGTCTTCCCCTCATGCAGCTAATACTCTACTGGCAGCAGGGAGATGATCAACAAGTAACATGCAGTTTATTAAGGATAACTGCTGGGGAGGAAAATGAAGCAGGGAAAGTTAGCAAAGACTGACCAGGAAGGGACATAAAGGAGGGAAACAGGGTGAAGCTGCCATTTCTATTAATTCCCCAATTTTCTCTCCTAGCTGTGGCTGCAAACATGACTTCCATGTGAGAAAAATTAAATTCTGAGGAAAAATTAAAAGGGTAGTCCCTCTAACTTCAAACAGATAGAAAAAGAAAATGTGATAGTCAAGCAAAAGGTTTATACCTATCGAGGGGAGTCTCAGTACTAAAAACAGCAAGGAATTCCTATTGACACCATTTTTAATATCATCTTTGATGACACATTTTCATCAGTTCATGAGTCCTTTAATATTCTCTCTCCTCACAACTGAATACCCAGTGGACTATCTTAATTCCAATGTCCGCCCACTTGAGACTAATGTTTTGCTAATTTGGGTCATCTTTAATGATTCCCAATGTTATCTTCCCGTTTATGAGACCCAAGCTTCAATACCATTATTTTCATTTTATCATCATGTTTATGAAATAATGAAGGAAAATGCACTGGAAGTTCAGAGAATTGCTGGAACACATAAGGCTGTACAAGCAATGCGACGATCTTGCCAATAGCATGAACTTGTGGCTGTCAGGCCCTGCCAGGGCTCCGAGTGTCTGTCTGCCAGAGTACATCTAAAAAGTGCCACAAAACTAGCAGACATAAAGAGGTACACGGGCATCAATTCAAAACGCACTAACACAAGGTTTATGCAAAAGTTGAATCTGGAAAAGTTGGGACCACCTTGTTGGATCATAAGAGAAGTTTCCAAGAGTCACTTCATGAAGTTTACTCCAGAAGTAGCTTTCTCCTAACTAATATGCCACGAAGTTTCCTATTTCCCATTGCACTGGAGCATCTTTACAGATGCTAGGTAAAGTTATTCTCCAAGGGAGCAGCTTATGATTTGAACGGAAGAACAGCATAGCTCAGCACTGTTTGCAGGCTCAGTTCAGCCTCCCTGTAGCTTTGCCACATCTTTTCTATGGAGAAATTAACAAGAAAAGCTCTCGGCTTAATATATCAGTGGAACCTGGCTACAAGCTAATTGGGAAAAAGAGATCATGAGGATATGCCGTTACTGCTGGGTGTCTGAAATACAAATCTGGGAAATGGTGAGACACTTAGGGACAGAGGACTGCTTACCATGCAGGCAAGATATAGGAGTCCAAGCAACTCACTTTGCGTTTAGCCAAATTCTTCCCTGGAAAAAAATGACGTGCTTTCAAGGAGCAGATTGCAAAATCATGGTCCATAATCAGGAAAGAGCCAAAGAGAAATCCTTAAAGAATGGAAGCTGGGAAAGGAGGCTGGTATAAATCAAAAGGCCAGTTTATACCCAAGTCCCAAAGCACCCACCTTCTTATAGATTTCAGAGACAGGGAGAAACTTGAAAAAGCATCACAGATCGCCCCGGAAGCAGCAAGCTGAGATTCAGAAACTGTCTCTGCAGTGCCTAATAAAACAGTAACGTCACACTCTTGCCTTCATAATGACTTCTAATCTCAGCCCAGTCATTTTTCCCCCTCCCCACCCCTTAAATAAAATAAAAGTGTTACTGTGTGTTTAGTTGCTCAGACGTGTCCAACTCTTTGCAGCCCTTTGGACTATAGTCCACCAGGCTCCTCTATTCATGGGACTTTTCAGGCAAGAATGCTAGAATGGGTTGCTATTTCCTCCTCCAGGGGATCTTCCTGACCCAGGGATCGAACCTGCATCTACTGTGTCTCCTGCATCACAAGTGGATTCTTTACCCACTGAGCCATCAGGGAAGCCCATAAATTGCTACTGCTGCCTACTTAATAACAAGAGGAAAGTGCATGGAGAGATGTGCAGGTATCTCTCCAAGATAAGGCCTGTGTCCCTCTAGCAGGCCACTCCAACCTCCTGGGAAAACAATTAACCAGCCACCCCCTCAGTTCAGCTCCTTATTTTAAGGGCCTCAATCATGGGCACTGGGAGCTTGGGCCCAGTCTGATTTAATAGGCACTCTATCATAAGTGATGGGTTTCAAGTATAAAACAGTTGGTTTAGTTTTCTGGGTTCTTGTTTGTGCTTCTAATGTTACTTGTGGAGAGGAGATTAAGTATAATTCTCCCTGAGCAGCATGAAAGCCCTCAGTGCCTTCACTCTGGACTGAAACATGTCTACCACACCAGCCCAAGAGACCCACAAGAAACCCAGGCAGTGCTGAGTGGCCATGCCCAGCAGGACAAGCACCTGCGCAGAACCAGAGGAAGGTCAGGCTGCAGTGCCAGGAGTATAGGCTGTGAAACAGTGAACATTTGTGCTGGGGTTCCCTCTCTGCCACTTTCTAGCGAAGCTGTCTTGAGCAAGTTAGTTACCTGCTATAAGCCTTACTCTGACTTAAAACTCAACATTCAAAAAACTAAGGTCATGGAATCCAGTCCCATCACTTCATGACAAACAGCTAGGTAAACAATGGAAACAGTGACAGACTTTATTTTCTTGGGCTCCAAAATTATTGTGGACGATGACTGCAGCCATGAAATCAAAAGACACTGCTCATTGGAAGAAAAGCTATGACAAACCTAGATAGCATATTAAAAAGAAGAGACATCATTTTGGTGACAAAGGTCCGTATAGTCAAAGCTAATGGTTTTTCCAGTAGTCATGTATAGATGTGAGAGTTGGACCATAAAGATGGTTGAGTGCCAAAGAAATGATGCTTTCAAATTGTGGTGCTGTAGAAGACTCTTGAGAATCCCTTGGACAGCAAGGAGATCAAACCAGTCAATCCTAAAGAAAATCAAGCCTGAAGAGTCATTGGAAGGACTGATACTGAAGCTGAACCTCCAATACTTTGGCTACCTGATGCAAAGGACTGACTCATTGGGAAAGCCCCTGATGCTGGGAAAGATTGAGGGCAGAAGGAGAAGGGGGCAACCAAGGATGAGATGGTTAGATAGCATCACTGACTCAATGGACATGAGCTTGAGCAAATTTGGGGAGATAGTGAAGGACAGGGAGGCCTGAGGGTGTGTTCATTGGGTCACAAGAAGCCAGACACAATTTAGCAACTGAACAACAACAAGCCTCACTCTAACTTATGATAAATTAAAGACAGTAAAAGCAACTACCTGATAGAGGGTATTATGGAAATCAAATGAGAGAACATACATGATGCTTGGCAGAGTGGCCGGCATGCTCCAGGCTCCATCCTCATTGGCCATCATCGTCAACATCCCTACTAAGTATCAAGAGGCATGAAGAGCACACGCACTCCAACACTCCTGGGACCTTCTATACCCTTGTGGCCAAAGCATGAAGCAGGGCACCTTAGCACACACACTTGCCGAGACAGGGGCTTCCACCTGGAAAGCTTGTTAAAACACAGGTTTCTGGACCCCTCCTCAGAGATGCTGATGCAGTACGTCTCAAGTAACTCAAGACTTGGCATGTCTGATGTGCTGGTCCAAGGACCATGTTTCAAGAACCACAGAGCTAAAGGAAGGAGATGTAGGAAATGAGCTCAAGGACTGAGAAAGGGAAATGTGCAAACAAAAGCCACCTTGGAAAAACTCGAACCAGCTGGAGGCCAGTCCTTGACAAAACCAGGAGGGAACCCCCAGGTAAACACCCAGAATGGGGGCAGGCAGGCAGGCAGGCAGACATGCTCCCGCTGAAGGTGCCTCAAGGTACTCCTGCAACTTGCAGTGCAGGGCTGACCCAAGGCCACAGCCCAACAGGGACATCCAGACCACCGCTGGGCCCTGAAGAAGAGGGGTGTGGTTCCAGAAGCAAGACCACCAGTGGGCTGTACCCCATCCTGCTCCATGATGGTCCCCTCCTTCCTGTGCATGCAATGCTGAAGCCTAATGCTTCTTCACAGGGAGATTGATGGGCACATTTCGTGCTAATTCTTCCTGGAGTTGGGGAGCTTTTATTTTCCTCATGTCAAGAAGAAAATGATGGCAGACATTTCCAGTAGAAATGCCACTGCATTCTTTATAATGTCATTCGGCGGCTGCCAGAATTAAACTATTGACCAAATTAATCTGTTTACCACATACATTGTGGTTTGATCTTCCTGCCCTGAGGGCTGACGTGTCATCTGCAGAGGCATCTACATTTATTCTCAGTAAGTGATGCTGGGCCATAAAGTGCCACAGACACAGGCGGGGATTTTAATGCTAAGAAAGTGACACCGATCCAGGGTCACCCTGTATCCACCATGCTTCACCACCTCCCTCAGAGTTATGGCCAACCTCTAGCATGGTGTGAGTCCAAAAGATCAGACTCTCACAGCGTACATGTCCTCTGTTCCCATTCCCTGGGCTCGCAACACGGTACCAAGGGCCCGGGACTCTCCCATCTCTGGGACTGTGAACAGACTCCCTTTCCTCCCTTCTCAGCATGTTTAACCCCTACTTACCCTTCTAGTATGAGCGTAAGGATCATTACTGTATGCCTCAATAGTGCCTACAATGCACTGAATTGTGCTCTCCACCCTCCAAAATAATACTCTCCAGTACAATGGTATTTGGAGATGAGGCCTTCAGGAGATAACTAGGGTTAGATAAGGTCATGAGAGTAGGGCCCCAGATGGGATTTGTGCCCTTATAAGAAAAGGAAAAGACACCAGAGCACTGTGTCTGCCATGGAAGGACATGGCAAGAAGGCTGCCACCTGCAAGCCAGACCCCAAAGCTGCTGACCTCCTGACCTTGGACTTGCAGCCTCTAGAACCATGAGAAATATGTCTGTTGTTTAAGCCACCCAGTCAATGTTATTTTGTTAGAGCAGCCCAAACTGGCTTATACACCACGCCCCATAGTATTCTTGTTTCTGATAATTATTTGTATCTCGATTATAAACTGTGTGAATCCAAGGACACTTACTGGCCAGAGCATCTCCAGAACACAGCACAGCTGTGTAACAGGTGCTCAGTAAATATTTACCAGTGAATGGACAAAGCACCAAAAGAATGAATGAATGGATAACTCTGAGCACCTCTCCATCCCCTTCAGAGCCTCCCTTTGTCCACCTGAAAAGTGAGCCATTTTGACTAAGAACTTCTAACAAAATTTGTGACCAGGGGATACAGCAGGGTCTCCAGAGCAGCTGCAGTGCATCAGGTTCAAAGCATGCAGGGAATCAGAAAACCCGACCCCATGCCAACTCTGTGTTATGTGGGCTGCTCAGACTTCAGCTTTTAAGGGAGTGCAGAAGGACGTGTAAAGCCAGCAGCCCTCAAAGGAAGGACCTGCAAACCCTGAGCAACCAGCAAAGTGCTCAGGATCAACTCTAGTAAGCTCAAGGCTAGGCCAGCTGTAGAAATTCTGTTTTAGTCAGTAGTATGTACTAGGTCCTAGGTGCAATTTCACTTGACAGAAAGAAATAGATTTTTCTGCTCCATAGAAAAAAAATTAAATTGAAAGTGGTGGTTGTTTTCTAAAGCTTCAATCCCACCAGTTGGCACTGTCTCGTGAAGCACTTTCTAAGGATAGCAAGTTGAATTATTTGCCATATTATGACCTAAGTCAATCATTTCATAGGATCTTGAAATCCTGATGATCCTTTGGCTCTGGAAGATTCAAAATAAAACAAGAATCTTTGAGAGTTTGGCTCTATTGCCCACATCAGTGACAGGTGTTGAGATTTGCAAAGGAGTCTGAGATCCTTCCATTTTGGTTTAAAGAACAAGCCAACCTATGCATCAGTGCTACAGGGCAAGGGAACAAAGGCAATGACCTAAATTTAGGAACACTCTTGGAAGAAAGGACTTTGGTTTCAGAACAGACCCCTGGGCTTCACAATCAGGCAAACTATCACAAGGCTTATAGAAGCAAAGCAACAACAGCCAATGCGACCATAATTATAGACTAAGCAGATCTGTAACATACCAGCGAGTCTCTCAGATACTCTCATTTCCTGGATCTTTGCTGTCCTATTTCCTGGGGGCTTCCATGATTAATAGGGGCTGCTGTGAGGCTGATATCTATGAGCAGGAACCACAAAACTCTGTCACCTGGACATTTTCCTCATCAATGTCCAACACAGACTGAGACCAAAAACCAATGATGAGCAAACCAAGCCTGTTTTCTTTTCACCCTCCCTTCTCACTTATCAGCAGAAAGGTGCAAGCCTTTTGATTCTTGCCAGTTGACCTGAGATGCTCTGAAAGACTCAAACATGCTTGGGGACTTACAAAGGGCTCATGACTAGTACAAGAGGAGGGAGGGCTCTGACAAAACAGCAGGAGCGAGAAGACTGCAGTGGCCCACCCTCTGTAGAAGTGGCTCCATGCACACCATGAAGTAAGACCCCACCCAGCACCACCCAACACAGAGAAATACTGATCATCTTCAGAATACTGCTTGCATGTTACTCAAGTAGAGCTGCAGTACCAAAGTGCAAAGATTTTAAAAAATCGCTTCTGTGAATATTTTAAACATGTTCTGCCAAGGGGCAGAAAGCATATACAAATATAATATTTTCAGTTTACTTACTACATAGAAGCCCTTGCCCAGATAATGGATTTACCTCCTAGCAATGTCAGAATTTTAGGAACAATCTAAATATACCTCTGCAACTACTCGTCAGCCTCCATACATGGATTCATTAGGACTGGGGGATGACAGGAGTCTCTCAGCAACAAGATGAGCTCATATACACTGCAGATGAAGGCAAAGGGAGCAGCCTGAGCTACACTGCTCCGGGCCTGTTAACTCCAACTGGGGGGACATTCTTGATGAGGCTGGAGTCACTCTTGTAGAAGCCCCTGGTCCTCACTAGACACACAAAGCAAATCGTCAACTGCTCTTGTCTGGGACATGGCAGGAAACTTGAATAAAATAAAATGACGTACTTATTTTGGTCTCTCCTTTTAAAGCTAAGAACAGGAAGACATAGGAAAGAAAATAATCAATATCCATCTTGGAGAGAGTATTGAGTCAGGACACTTGAATACATGCAAAGAAAATTGAACATGAAGTAGCTAAGCCAAGGAACACACTTCTCTTGTGTAAACAGCCACCTCAAAGGGTGGCTACTCTCGGGGGTGACCGGAACCAGGGGCTGCTTCATCACTAGGTCAGGGAAGCATGGAAGTACTCAGGCTCCACTGCAATCAGGGGCACAGATTCTAGGGGAAGATGATACTCTCATTTGAATCACAAGGTTACAGAGGAGGAAAGACACATCTCCTAGAAAAGTAAATGAGATGATTACTGCTCTGGGCAGCCAAAACAACAGACGTCCAGGACAGGGGCTCAGAGAGGAGAGCAGTTATCCTGAGAGCAGCTTTGCCGTTGTTGTAGAGTGTGTGTGTGCGTGCTCAGTTGTTTCAGTCATGTCTGATGGACTGTAGCCTGCCAGGCTCCTCTGTCCATGGGATTCTCCAGGCAAGAACACGGGAGCGGGTTGCCATGCCCTCCGCCAGGGGATCTCCTGGACCCAGGGATCAAACCTGGATCTCCTGCACTGCAGGCAGATTCTTTACCACTGAGCCACCTAGGAAGCCCGTTTGCTGTAGAGTCAGTTCAGTTCAGCTCAGTCGTGCCCAACTGTGACCCCATGGACTGCAGCATGCCAGGCTTCCCTGTACATCACCAACCTCCAGAGCTTGCTCAAACTCATGTCCAGTGGTGGGTAACAAAGGCAGACTTTTGCTCTGAAGGAAAAGCAATCCATGACTCCCCAGCGCTCTACTCCAAAGAAGCAGGAGAGAAGCCCTATAATGAAAAGGGCTCATCACAGACAGGATTGGATACCCCGGACCCTAAGCTCTCCGCATCCCCCTTTATATACAAAGATCCACTGGCACCCCTTGAGTTACCACCTAGTATTAGCTCAGGCTGCTAAGGGTGTGGAGGAAGTTTATTTCATTTTATCTTGTGAGCAGCTAGCTTCTAAAATGTTATGCAAGAGCCTGTCTCAAAGAAACAGCATCCCTGAAGACACAGTTCAGTGGATAAAGACCTTCACACTCAAGGACTTGGGGACTCTACTTGGAAAGGAAAGGTCACCCCACTCATCCACAACAAAAGGAACCAGTGAGAGCAAAAGATGACAGGACTGCAGCCTGATGGCCATTAAAAACAAACACATATAAGTGATATTTATTCTGTTCTTTGGGCTTACTTGGACATTTCAAACACAATGAATCTTTAGTACTTTTGTAAGAATAAAAATAAAAGTTGTTTCATTTAAAAACATATTAAGTCATTGGATCAGAATAAAATGGACATATATTAATTTCTGTTGATCTATCAACTTTGAGAAGGGAATTTTGGATGGTGTACAGCTCATTCCTTTCTTATATATTTTTCTGAAAAATTCATAGGACTATGAAACGTTTTCAAAAGATATTAAATGCTTTTGAAATGCTTTCAAAATATATTGAATCTGACTCCATCACATATATTTTTTCCTCAAAATTTTTACTGAAATCATTGTAGATTCATAAACAACCATAAGCAATAATCCAGAGCGACCCATACACATTTCTCCAGTCTCATCTTATGGTAACTTCCTGCAAGACTATGATACAGAATCACAGCTAGGATATTTGCATTGATGCCTTCCATCCATCTTACTTGGATGTCTCCAATTTTACTTGCACTGTATATGTTGACTTCCATATATTTTCATCACATGTAGATTTGTGTATCCATCATCACAGTCAAAATACCAACAGCTCCATCACCACAAGGATCCCTGGCATCACCATGCTATAACCACACCCTTTTCCCTCTGACCCCTCTTAGTCATGCCTAACCACCGGCAATGACAAGTTTTTCTTTCATTTCTAAAATTTTGGGCATTTTGAGAATATTATCTCTAAATGGAACCATACAGCATGTAACCTATCAAGATTGGCTTTTTTCACCTGGAGATTCATCCACACCACTGCTTATGTTAACAGTACCTTCCTACTTGAGTGCTGGGTACTATTCCACAGTGTGGATATTCTGTAGTTTAACAATGACTCACTGAAGGACCTCTGGCCTGATTCCAGTTTTTAGCTTTTACATACAGAGCTGCTATAAACATTCACACACAGACCTTAAACTTGCAAAATGTTACAAATCAATTCTATCTTAATAAAAATCAGGGGAGAATAACAGGAAAAGAAAGTGGTAGGACTCATTGGGCCATTTGGAAACTGATTTTTTTTTCTATATATGAGTTCTATAATTTTCTTTACTGCATATATATGTATATACATATGATATATATGTATATGTGTATATATACATATATATTATATGTATTTTTTACTATGCTTTTAAAGTAAGTGGTTATAAAATGAATGACTTAGATTATTTCCTATACATTCAGTCTTGGCCACTTAAACATTTCATGCAAGTTTTTATATGAACACAAGTTTCCATTTCTCTGGGATACATGCCCAAGGGTGCAATTGCTGCACTGTAGGTCACTTGCATGTCAGAGCAACTACCCCATTTTACTTTCCCAGCAGCAATTGCAAGTACTTTTTTTCTCCACACCCTGACCAGAATTTGATCCTGACACTATTTTTTTCCATCTTAGCCATTCTAGGAGGTAGGTAGTGGTGTCTCATAGATATTTTAATTTGTGTTTCCCTGATGGCTAACGAGACTGGAAACCACTTCATGTGGTCATTTGCCATCTGTGTTTCCCCTCGTTTGGTGAAAGGTCTCTTCTTGACTTTTGCCCAGTTTCTAACTGCTTGCCAGTTCTTTGACTCCTGAGTTTGGAGAGTTCTTTATACATTTCAGATGCTAGTCTTTTGATGGATGTGTGAGCTAAGTATTTCCAGGGTATAGCTTATCTTTTCATCTTCCTAACAAGGTCTTTCACAGACTACAATTGTTGATATTTTGATAAAGTTCAATTTATCAAATTTTCCTTTTGTGGATCATGCTTTTGTTCTCAAATCTGAGAATTCTTTCTCTAGTCCTAGATCCTGAAGACTTTCTCCTATATTTTTTCTCAAAGTCTGTATGGCTTTACATTTTACATTTTTAAGTTCATGATCTATTTTGAGTGAATTTTTACTAATATATTAGGTTTAGGATTTTTGCTCATGGATGACCATGGTTCTAGCATCATTTGTTGAAAAAGTTTTCTTTCCTCCACTGAAATGCTTCTGCACCTTTGTCAAAAATCAATTGAGCATATTTGTCTGGCTATATTTCTGGGTTTTCTTTTCTGTTCCACAAATCTGTCCCTCTGGCAATACCACACTGCCCAATTACTAAGCTGTGGTGGCTCAGATAGTAAAGAATCCATTTGCCATGCAGGAGACCCAAGTTTGATCCCAGGTTGGGAAGATCCCCTGGAGAAAGGAATACCCACTCCAGTATTCTTGCCTGGAGAATCCCATGGACAGAGGAGCCTGATGGGGTACAGTCCCTGGGGTCTCAGGAGTCAGACATGCCTTAAAGGCTAACCCATCACCAGCACTTCCAGTACTAGGGTAAATAACAGTGGTGAGAGCAGACTTCCTTGCCTCATGCCTCAAAGCAAGGGGGCCCCCCAGCCCACGCCACTGGTCTCTCTTGGTTGGAAAGGACAGTCTTGGGTCATGAGGATAAAGAGGTGTCAACTGAGCACTTATTGTGGGAGGCATCCTCCAGCCATCCAGGGGTCTCTAGGTAGGGGAGGGGAGAACAAAAAAGCTTCCCAAGTCAGGCCAAATGTTGTGAAAGGTCCAGTTTTGCTGGTCCCCCATCCCTAGCTACTCTTGTTCCCTTGGTGAGAAACAGGAGTTTCAGGCACCAGCAAGGAAGAAGAACACTTCCCACAGCTATGACTGTTGGTGGAGCCAAGGTGCTGGGTTCACCAAGTATTGGTGAAGTGAATTTCATTGTGTCAAGGGAGGGCTGTGCCTACCTGGGCTACTTTCTGGTGCTAAGCTATAGGTCAGGAAAGGCCATCCGACACTCTGCCACTGTGCTGTTACTCCAGCCCTGGCTCCCAAACCATCACACCTTCCTCTTACCATCTTTCAGAGTTCTCCTTCCATTGCCTCCTAATGCTTTTTCCAAGGTTTACTGTCACTTTTAGCAGAGAGAAGCAGGGGTAAACAGGTCTATGCCATTTCATCCAGACTTGAAGCTGCACCAAATATCTTTACATCTTTTTAAGAGAGGGAGAGGGCTTCCTGGTGGTCCAGTGGTTAAGAATCTACCTTCCAATGCAGGGAACATGAATTCAGCCCCTGGTTGAGGAGCTAAGAGTCCACATGTCATGGGCAACTGAGCCTCCACCACTAGAGAAACCTATGCACTGCAATGAAGACCCAGCAAAGCAAAAAAATCACCTTAAAAAATAAATAAAAGTGAGAGAGAGTGAAATCTTTCAGCAAAATTCCAAATAAAATATGTAGATACTGCTCCTTCCAGAGTGGGGCTTAATTCGTGCCCTCCCCACTGGAGGGTAGACTAGAAGTAGTGACTTGCTGCCAAAAAAATAGTGTAAGGAAAGGGGGAAATAGCCTTACCAAGGAGAACACTGGTAAACACTGCTTTTACCAAGTGATGAAAATCTGGAGTTAAGCTAACTGTCATGTACCAATGCCAGTGTCTTAGGTTTGACAAATGTACTGTGGTTATATGAGATGCTATCCATGGGTGATGGAGAAGAAAATGGCAACCCACTCCAGTATTCTTGCCTGGAGAATCCCATGGATAAAGGAGCCTGAGGGGTTACAGTCCATGGGGTCACTAAGAGTCCGACATGACTGAGCAACAACAATCCATGGGTGAAATGGGTGATGGGAATACACAGACTCCCTGTGTATCTTTGCAGATACACTTCAGATTTCCCTTCTGTAAATCTAAAAGCATCCCAACATACAAGTTCATTTTCACCAAGTTAAGTCAAATGAAATAGAATCCGACTGCTGAATACCAAGCACATTTCCAACAAAACGGCCCATCACACAGCTGGACATCTTTTACTTTAAGGCCGACAAGGCATGACATGAAAGGACTGTGGGCCAACTACTGCTGACCTGAAAGTGCCTTACTAAGTCCATATTGTTCCATCACAGAGACGGTGCTGCCATGAAAGTGACTAGAAAGAGTGAGCGATTTGCATCTGCCTCTGAGGCAGTGACCCAGAGATGAGATTTTCAGAGCTATGTCTTTGGCTAAGCGGGATCTGAGGCCACAGGAAGACCCAGGGTCACCCAGTCATCCCTGGGGGGATGCTATAAAAAAATCCTGAAGGCTGCTCTTAAAACATCTAGACAAAGGAACCAGGGCCAAAGGCTCTGCACTGCTGGATGACATGCGAACACCTTAGAGGGACTGCACCACCTACAGAGACACAGCACACGTCTGGGGGTTTGTGTCGGGATTTCCCAATGGTCATCAGTAAATTCATAAGTAATTTCGTTGTCTGCTAATGAGTCATACGCAGAATCTCAATAAAAATAACCACTCCTACAATCCCGAAGCCTTACTTGATTGAGCTGTGAGTTTCAGCCTGATTTTTGATGACAACTCCTGAGAAGAGGAACATACCAGATGCAGTAATCATTAGATGCAGTCTGAGCACAAGTGCTCAGGCTTCCCTGAGCTTCCTTGAGCTCCGCCAACCCCAGTCTTCAGCCCTCAGATCAGAAGAAATATGGGCTGAGGGTGTGGTTGTTTCTGCCAGATTCTGGGGGTGTGGTTCACTTAGAGTCAGCTCACACAGAGACACACAACTTGCAGATCCGGGGAAGTGGTTCATTTAACACATCAATCCTAACCCATCCTACATACATACACACAAACACACATAACACACCCCGTACATACACACAAACCCCATACATATACACAAACACACACACCATACACATACCACATATAGGCACACACAGAGATCCCATACATACACACATAAACACACACACACACACCCCCCATATTTATATACATATAACCCCTGTATCCACACACACACAGAGACCCCATATGTACACAAACATATATCATACACAGAAACACACACACCCTATACATATACATACAAATATGTCATACATACACACACCCTGTACATTCACATACAAACACAGACCCCATACATATACAAACACACACCATATACACACATATATATCCCAAATATATACATACACATACATACCATACCTACATATACACACTCCATACATACACACACAAACACCATACGCATACATACACTTCCCATACACACACACACACACACACACACACGCATACACCTACTGGGAAAACATTTACCAAGCACAGAAACATGTGAGTCTGCAATCTCCTAGAACTGGACAAGATGCCTGAATATAATTAAAAGCCAGTTTCAGCAAACTATACTGAGTCACTGGGAAATTCATAGTACCTTCACAGCCCTAAGCTGATGCCACTCTGATCTAATTACTCTGGGGTGACAAGTAGTGCAGGGACAAAAGGCACGTTACCGAAAACCACTTTAGCAGCACTCCAGCTCACAGCCACACTGCCCTCGGTAATGACTTTACCCAATTATCTTGCAGGCAGTCTGCCTTTTGTAAATCAGTGACACTGATGAAATAAATTCTGCACCTGGAAGGGAAGGGCAAGCAACAGGCAATTGCATGGAAATCATTAATTGGCATGAGCTTTTTAGGTTAAATGAATTATCATTATTTCCTCAGTTTGGCAGCACTGTGGAGATGAGGTCAAGTGGGCAGCTGCCATCATCTCACCTTCCTCCTGGCATTCACTCATTCAGGGAAGCTAAGTCTTTGTGAGCCTGCCAGAGGCAGAGCACTGAGGCTGCTGGGATCCTGCCCTCACAGCCCTTTCCTACACAAACTGTCCCAGAGAAGTACACCCTGCATAAGGACCATATGTACAAAACACACCAATCTTCAGACTGCTCACACTCCTAAAACGAAATCTAATTAGTTTGCTTAAGATCTCTGCCTGGACAGAGGCTATGACATTTCATGAGAATGTTTAATTTTCACAAGTTTCCTAGGGAGCTCAGCTCAGCAAATATTCCCTTTTGTGTGCAAACCACAAGGTGTTAAACAAACGATTAGCCTTTATTTCAAAAGAGTAAATGGGGAAAATAAAGAATATTTGCCCTATTCACAGAGTCAACATGCTAACAACTCCTGAAATTCAGACTGTAGAAAGGAAAAATAGCCTGCAGTTCCCAAGGCAGCGGTTCTCCACCTTCAGTGTATGGAGATGAGCATTACCTCAAGGCCTTATTAGTCACAGATTGTTGGGCCTCATCCCAACTCAAATTTATTAAAAAAAAAAATTCATCATGGAGGTTAGGCATACTTATGCCAGGCCAGATAGTTCTAGGTTTAATGTGTGATTCCATCCCTTACTAACTGTGTGATATAGGCCAAGTCATGCTCACCTCTTCAAGTCAGTTTTCTCTTCCACAAGTTAAAAGAAATTCCTCTTTGAAGGATTCCAGAAGATTAAAATTAGCTAATACATGTAAAGTGAAGCTACTACATGTTAAGCTAATTAATTTAACTAATTATTGATCTTGTGCTTATTAGTAATGATAGAAATATTAATATAAATATTAATACTAAAATTGCTAATACAGTCTTTGCCATACTTTACCTCCCCCAAAAGACAAAGCTTACCCTTATTAGTAGCTTAAATTGGCACCCACATACACAAACATATTCATAAATAGTTTCAGTTCAGTTCAATCACTCTGTCGTGTCTGACTCTTTGCAACCCCATGAATCACAGCATACCAGGCCTCCCTGTCCATCAGCATCTCCCGGAGTTCACTCAGACTCACGTCCATCGAGTTGGTGATGCCATCCAGCCATCTCATCCTCTGTATCCCCTTCTCCTCCTGCCCCCAATCCCTCCCAGCATCAGAGTCTTTGCCAATGAGTCAACTCTTCATATGAGGTGGCCAAAGTACTGGAGTTTCAGCTTCAGCATCATTCCTTCCAAAGAAATCTCAGAGCTGATCTCCTTCAGAATGGACTTTAGGAAACTACTCATTCCCTTAAGTCAAACATGTTTCCTAAAATCTTGTTCACAGTATGAACTTGTTTAGAAAACACTCCTTCACACATAAAGAAAGTTTTTACATAATGTAAATACCTCAAAACTATAATGCATCAAAGAAAACTCAAGATGAATCTCATTCATGAATATCAATGCAAAAAAATTAGCACATGGTATCAAGAAGCACAATAAAAGAATATTACATCATGACCAAATGGGGTTTATACAAGCAGTGCTTGCTCAGTACTAGTCAATCCATCAAACTAGCTCATCATCTTAATAAAGCTCAAGTGTAAAGTCATGTAACCATCGCATAGACAGCAAATAAGTATTAGGCAAAATTCAACAACTATTCTTAACAATGGTAATTAATCAATCAAACAGGAATAAATGTATACTTATTTGACATAAAATATGTTTATCTCAGCTCCAAAGCTAGAATCATATTTAATGAGATGACACTTGAACACAAGCCAATAAGAATCAGGGCCAAGACAAGGGTGCTCACTATCACCATTATTTCACGTCATATGAGGGGAAATCTAGGAAGGCCTTAAGAAGTATAAAAATTGGGGGACAGTAGATAAAACTAGGACTATTTAAGGACAAGTTGCATATACTCTTGAAAAGCCAAAAAATAAGACCAATTAAAACCTGTCAGACAATTCAAAAAGCTAGCAAGATACAAAAATCAACTTGAAGATACCCATAATATCCTTGCATACAAACTTCCACCAATTAGGACATCTATGAAGAAATGATACTAAAGCTGAAGCTCCAGTACTTTGGCCACCTCATGTGAAGAGTTGACTCTTTGGCAAAGACTCTGATGCTGGGAGGGATTGGGGCAGGAGGAGAAGGGGACGACAGAGGATGAGATGGCTGGATGGCATCACCGACTCAATGGACGTGAGTCTGAGTGAACTCCGGGAGATGCTGATGGACAGGGAGGCCTGGCGTGCTGCGATTCATGGGGTTGCAAGGAGTTGGACATGACTGAGCAACGGAACTGACTGAACTGACTCATCTACTCCAAGAAAAAGATTCCTTTTACTTTTACTATAGCACACATGGAATAAAATATCAAGGAACTGACTAAATAATAAATGTACAAACCCATAAAACTTTATAGTCCTTCTAAAGGGCACAAAAGAAGACTTGCATGAATAAGAAGATACTTTTTCTGGACAGAAAGACAAACTCACAGAGATGCTTTTTTGCTTAAAGGTAATTTATAAACCTAAAACACTGGTTTCAGTGGAACTACACAAGTTTGTCTTTGCTCATGTCTGACTCTTTGCGACCCCATGGACTGTAGTCTGCCAGGCTCCTCTGTCCATGGAATTCTCCAGGCAAGAATACTGGAGAGGGTCGCCATGCCCTCTTCCAGGGGTTCTTCCTGATTCAAGGATCGAACCTGTGTCTCTTATATCTCCTGCATTGGCAGGTGGGTTGTTTACCAGTAGTGCCACCTGGGAACCCCAAGTTTATCTTTAAGCATATTTAAAAAAATAAATATGTAAGACTATCAAGAAAAGAAAAAATATACAAGACTGAAAAAGAAGAATAATGAAGAAGGGCAGCCCTATCAGAGAGTCTAACATATTATAAGGCCATAATGTTAAAGCAGCAAGGTACCAGTCCTGCAACGTGACTATAAAGACAAACAAATGGATCAGAATGCAAAGCCCAAAAATCAATTCAAATACAAATTCAGCATTCAGTAAAGGTGGGCATCTCATATCAGTGGGGGAAAATATATATATTGAACTAGTGATGTAAGGACAATTGAATAGCAGCTCGAGGAAAAAAAGTGGCTTCTGTACCTTACAGTATATACTAAAATAAATGCTAAATGTGTAAAAACATATGGGAGGGAAAAAATGAGAAAATTCCCTATTAACCTGGAAGTTGAAAAGGCCTTTTGAGTCTTACCTAAAAATCCAGACACTTAGAAGAGTCAAGGTCAATAAACATGAACACATACAAATGAAGCTTTTACCTTTGCACATAAGTCAAGTCAAAAGGCAATCATCACCAGTGGGAATCTTGTATTTGCATTTGAATTAGAGGTAAGGAGCTAATCTCTCTGATATGTAAAGAGCTCTCAGAACCTAGGAAGTAGAAAACCGAAGACCTACTAGGAAAATGGGTAAAGGACTCAAAAAGATACATCTATTGTCAAGGCTGTTTGGAAACAGTCTCAAATACTTACTATTACTGGGGGAGAGTAATGTGATAACAGTATAAGTCATCAAAATTATAAGTGCATTTATTTTCTGATCCACAAATGTCTCTTCTGAGGATTCAGCATACTGAAGATCTTGCACTCAGTGTGCAAGATGACAGTGACACCGACTTATCCATTCCAGCACTGCTTTTGATAGCAAAACACTAGAAACAACGTGAATGTCCCTCAAAAGGGGACTGATTCAATCAACAGTACATTTGTGCACTGGAATACCACACAGAAGGAAAAGAGAAAGAGACAACAATGGTGTCCATGTACATAACTGGAAAGATCTCCAAGATGTATTCATACTTGTAAAAAAGCAGGTAGAGGATACTGCCTATAACATCCCTTTATATTTTTTTAAAGAATATATGTGCACAAATTATTTAATAAATGCTTAATTATATCTCCAGAAGGATACACAATAACCTAATAACAGTAGTTAACAGGTGAGAAAATTAGGCACAGGCAGATATTTTTTTTCTGTATCCCTTCCTATTTATTTTTATTTCTGAACCATCCGAATGCATCCTCTACTTAAAAATTGTACACAAAGAACAAAGAAAATAAAAATGAATGTGATCATCTTTCACAGGGTGACTTTTTAGAAACTGTTATCCAAATATGCCCCAGGAGGTAGCTCATCCAAGTTAACAACGAGGCTCTGAGGTTTGCCTTGGCTCCCTCTCGAGCCCCTGCTCACATTTTCATCACAGGTAGCATCTAGGGAAGAGCACACTGAGACTTAGGTACCATATAATCAGGAGTTACTTCATATCTCTCAAAATTACACTAAAATTCCCCCTAAGATCAACAGTAGGCTAGCGTTTTGTTAGTATATTTTAAATAGAGCACTAGAGCCTTTCTGTTTTCTTGTGCTTACAGTCTCATTTTCCTAGAACCAAAGACATCATCAACAAGGTGGTTTTCCCAAATCAACAGAAAAATGGTTAGTATCTAAATGTGGACTGGCACATCTGTATGTGGGTACCAACCAGAACAAACTGGTATGGAGATTCTGAGATTATGGAGGACTTATTCATGGAGAAAACTCCCTATCTCTCTGTGTTACCAAAATCCTAGACTAACCTGCATAAGAAATGATCCTGTCCAAATCTGCTATTATACCTTTATACAGGAATTCTACAAGAAAATGCCATAATTTAATGCACTGATGGCACTGCTGATTCAATTTTCTGCTCGCATAAATATCTGCTAAATCCCTTACTATGAATGAACACGGCTGGCCTCAGGTACAAGGCCTCCAGTTCTAATCACTGCAGCCACCCGAACTAATGATTCGGTAATGACTTGAAAACTGATCAACTAGTGAGCCAGCTTTACCCACCAACCTGTTCCGAGGGCTTGCATTCACAGCACTGGCAAGGAGAGTGAGAATCTATGGGCAATGAACAGGGATTAAAGGATTATCTAACGAGATAAAAGCAATAAGGATGAAACCAATTCTAATAAGGTGGCAACAGCACTCTTTGCAAACAGTGGCAGCAATCTCAGTAAATATTCGAGAGAAGGGTGTTGTGGCTTATGTTATTATTGATGAAAGATATAACTCTAATAAAAATTCAGTGCATATAAAAAAATGTCAGAGATGGTTTCATTTCATGTGTAATAAAGTAAGGTACATAAAAATAACATGTTGGCTAAAAAGAAACTATATTGGTTTGATACAGGTGTGCAAACACATAGAGTGAGGGACTAAGAGACTGCTTGTGGCACTAGAATTCACAGGAAAGGAACCCTCGAAGTTCAACCTGTAAAAAATTCAGATTGAAGCTGGGACTGGGAGACCATACTGGGAAATACACTGTCCTTCTGGCAGCTGAGCCTAGAGCTTCCACAGTTGGGTTTACAAAATGAAAGACATTAGGAGAAAAGACAAAGGACAGAACTGGGGGAAAAAAAAAACATTTTTAAGATATTTGTAAGGAATCAGCAAAGTTTGGGCTGATTTCTAGGTGTCTTCTCGAGGCCATGGCACTAAAATGGAAAACTTGACTTCTGAGAAAGAACCAGAAAATGGACTGAGCAGCCTTGAACGTAAAACCAGGAGAGTATCAAGTCTGTGGGTCTCAATATCAGAGTGTGCTGCCAAAAGCTTTACTCCACCCTCAAAGGGAGGTGCCAACACTTAAGGGAAAGGAAGTGAGGCTGCCAGACCTGCATTTATGACTGCCAGTGACCCCACTGGGCAAGGCTCTACATGACTGCTGGCCCCGGCAGGCTTGTCACCAGATGCTGGCTCTGTGGTGCAAGCACCTGTCACCTTGGCCTAGTGTCCTCCAACCTGGGAACTAAAGGTCAAACCCCCTATACAGTGGGGAAGCCAGATTATCAACAAAGACTTTTGATAAATTACTGCTTAAACGTTAATGTACTAATTTGCCAGTGTCCAGGACAAAGTTAACCTGCATTTATCATGAGAAAATAGCTCATAAATTGGGTAAAAAATTTAAAGGTTTAATAGTAAACTCTGTGCAATACAAAATAATCCTGTAAGGATTTAAATTAAAAAGATATTCACTTTCTCCTTCCAACCACCACAGAGTTGAGGAGAATATTAGTGAACAAGACCACTTGTCCCAGCAGAACTACAAAATCAACACTATTGGTACTATGCTGCCAGGTGAGAGCTAACATAATTAATTGTAAACACATCATGTTTCATTAGGACTCTCCTTGATCTAGTATTAAAAAAATCAATGATCTTTTCAACTTAATAGCCAATCTGAAAAGCAATTTAAAAAAAATAATTGGTTTTACAAATGGAAAAAACAAATGGTTGTAAGTATCTTTCCATTACTTTCTGGAGCTTTAAAAGGCCATTCCCAGGACTCATATAACATTTATAAGAAATAATTATACTTCAAATGATTATTATACCAATTGTTGGTTCTAATCAATAGTTAAGGACATAAGCACGAGAGGGAATTAATTACACATTTAATATTGCTCCTTTAAAAGGAAAGCAAAACTGAGGGCAACATAAACATCAAGAACTGGTGGGATGAAAAAAAATTATGTTAAAAAAAAAATTGCCCAGAGGCAGAGGATTCATGCTTTTCAAAGCCACCCAGATGGTTATAAAATCAGAATCACAATGACATCAGCAATCTCAAAATTAAAAGATGCTTGCTCCTTGGAAGGAAAGCTATGACCAACCTAGACAGCATATTAAAAGCCAGAGACATTATTTTGCCAGCAAAGGTCCATCTAGTCAAAGTTATGGTTGTTCTGGAAGTCATGTATGGGTGTGAAAGTTGGACTATAAGGAAAGCTGATTGCCAAAGAATTGATGCTTTTGAACTGTGGTGTTGGAGAGAAGACTCTTGAGAGTCTCTTGAACTGCAAGGAGATCAAACCAGTCCATCCTAAAGGAAATCACTCCTGAATATTCATTGGAAGGACTGATGCTGAAGCTGAAACTCCAATATGTGGCCACCTGATGCGAAGAACTGACTCACTGGAAAAGACCCCAATGCTGGGAAATATTGAAGGCAGGAGAAAAAGGAGATGACAGAGGATGAGATGGTTGGATAGCATCATCAACTCGATGGACATGAAATTGAGCAAGCTCCAGCAGTTGGTGATGGACAGGGAGGCCTGGCATGCTGCAGTCCACAGGGTCGCAAAGAGATAAGACATGAGTGAGCAACTGAACTGACTGAACTGAACTGAATCTCAAAGGATCTGTGGTCAGAGAACCCAATCATGAAATTTCTGAAGTGTAAAACTCTCACTTTTGTAAAACAAACAAACAAACAAAAACCCCTTCTAAGGAACTCTAACTGCGCTGAGATACTCTTCAAGAATGGAATCCATGATCAACTAAGTTTGGAAATCAACTTCTATGACACATGTTTGGAGAATCACAGTGTGCGTAAGTGTATTAAAGGGTCTGAGAAGTCTAGTGATAAAGCATCTATTTTGTTTAAATCAGTGTCATCTCAATATACTTACACACATAACTATCAATAATTAATACCTATTAACAGTACAAGGACCTTCTTGAGGTTTCCTGTGGTCTCCTCGTTCTACATCAATAAGTCAGTGATGAGATCTCAGCCACCCACAAACACCCTACATCATTACAGACAACTCTAATTATCAGAGGAAACAGCCCAGTGGAGATACTTCAGGTTTTAAAGTGAATCTGATCAATATCTAAATTTTCAGTAACCATTTAATCACTGTATACTTCTGGCAACTTTTAAAATTACTTCTGAGCCCTTGCTCCATAATCTATCTAGTTCAGTTCAGTTCAGTAGCTCAGTCATGTCCAACTCTTTGTGACCCCATGAACCGCACCACGCCAGGCCTCCCTTGTCCATCACCAACACCTGGAGTTTACCCAAACTCATGTCCATTAAGTCGATGATGCCATCCAGCCATCTCATCCTATATCATCCCCTTCTCCTACTGCCCCCAATCCCTCCCAGCATGAGAGTCTTTTCAATGAGTCAGCTCTTCACATCAGGGGGCCAAAGTATTGGAGTTCTTCCATACCATTTCTGTCCTTTATCGAGCCCATCTTTGCATGAAATGTTCCCTTGGTATCTCTACTTTTCTTGAAGAGATCTCTAGTCTTTCCCGTTCTGTTCTTTTCCTCTATTTCTTTGCACTGATCACTGAAGAAGGCTTTCTTATCTCTTCTTGCTATTCTTTGGAAATCTGCATTCAGATGCTTATATCTTTCCTTTTCTCCTTTGTTTTTTGCCTCTCTTATTTTCACAGCTATTTTTAAGGCCTCCCCAGACAGCCATTTTGCTTTTTTGCATTTCTTTTCCATGGGGATGGTGTTGATCCCTATCTCCTGTGCAATGTCACAAACCTCCGTCCATAATTCATCAGGCTTGTCTATCAGATCTAGTCCCTTAAATCAATTTCTCACTTCCACTGTATAATCATAAGGGATTTGATTTAGGTCATACCTGAATGGTATAGTGGTTTTCCTTACTTTCTTCAAATTTGGCAATAAGGAGCTCATGATCTGAGCCACAGGTAACTCCCGGTCTTGTTTTTGCTGACTGTATAAAGCTTCTCCATCTTTGGCTGCAAAGAATATAATCAATCTGATTTCAATGTTGGCCATCTGGTGATGTCCATGTGTAGAGTCTTCTCTTGTCTTGTTGGAAGAGAGTGTTTGCCATGATCAGTGCATTCTCTTGGCAAAACTCTCTTAGCCTCTGCCCTGCTTCATTCTGTACTGCAAGGCCAAATTTGCCTGTTACTCCAGGTGTTTCTTGACTTCCTACTTTTGCATTCCTTACAGAATGTGGTCCACCGGAGAAGGGAATGGCAAACCACTTCAGTATTCTTGCCTTGAGAACCCCAAGAACAGTATGAACAGGCAAAAAGATAGGACACTGAAAAGTGAACTCCCCAGGTCGGTAGGCTCCCAATATGCTACTGGAGATCACCGGAGAAATAACTCCAGAAGGAATGAAGGGATGGAGCCAAAGCAAAAACAACACCGGGTTGTGGGTGTGAATGGTGACAGAAGCAAGGTCCAATGCTGTAAAGAGCAATACTGCATAGGAACCTGGAATGTTAGGTCCATGAATCAAGGCAAATTGGAAGTGGTCAAACAGCAGATGGCAAGAGTTAATGTCAACATTCTAGGAATCAGCAAACTAAAATGGACTGGAATGGGCAATTTAACTCAGATGACCATTATATCTACTACTGTGGGCAGGAATCCCTTAGAAGAAATGGAGTAGCCATCATGGTCATAAACGAGTCCAAAATGCAGTACTTGGATGCAATCTCAAAAACGACAGAATGATCTCTGTTTGTTTCCAAGGCAAACCATTCAGTATCACAGTAATCCAAGTCTATGCCCCAACCAGTAATGCTGAAGAAGCTGAAGTTGAACAATTCTGTCAAAACCTACAAGACCTTTTAGAACTAACACCCAAAAGAGATGCCCTTTTAATTATAGGGGACTTGAATCTATCTAGTAGGGTAGTAGTAACTTTTTACAGTAATGCTATAAATATCGGCAACATTATGTGGAATAAGACCAGTCAATTTCCTAACATCTATTACTATTGTCATTGTGATACATTTCCCTTGCTGTTGTTATTGTTTAGTTGCTAAGTCATATCTGAGTCTTTGGGACTCCTCGGACTACAGCCTGCCAGGCTCATCTACTCATGGGATTTCCCAAGCAAGAATACTGTAGTGGGTTGCCATTTCCTTCTCTGGGGGAAGCTTCCTGACTCAAGGATTTAACCCATGTCTTCTGCTTAGCAGGCAGATTGTTTACCACTGAGCCACCTGGGAAGCCCAACATTTCCCTTACATTGAGCTAAAGTTGCTCTTCAAGTTAACTAGCTCTACCTCTCAGAAATAGAGAGAGCATATCCTCTCCTTCCATTCTCATGGTGGCTTTTTCCTAAATTAAACACTCAGTGCCTGCAGCTCTTCTCCATGGCTTACAGACCCTCACCTGTTACCTCCAAACATTTCACTGTTTCTCTTACCTGCAAGTTAGTTCCCCACTTTTGTTGGACTCTCTAAGTCCGATGGATGGCCCTAGTGTGATACAGGTGAGAACAGTGTGGCTTGAGGGGCTCTTCACACTTGGAATCTGACATGAATGGCCACACTCACTAACCACTCTGGATCTTATTCTGTCACACACATCCTTCTTGAAATTGTCTAAGAAAGCTTGCCAACCTTTGGTTGAGGCAGATGGGAAAGTGGAAGCAAGAAATCGGGGAGAAGAAGCTGAAGACCAGAGCGGGTTTCTAAGCAGCTGCATTCGGTTACATGTACGAATCTCCTGCTACATCAGTTCTTAGGTGGGTCCTTGAACCACCTAAATCATACCCTAGATCTACTAACATCTGTACATAGAGTCCAGGATCTGCATTTTAGCAAGCATGCTAGTGACTGAAACTGGAGAACCACTATCCCACAGTGTGGCAGACTGAACCTGACTCAAAAAAAAACCTGCAGAACTATCTGAAGGATGAAGAGGTATTAGCCAGGTCAAAGAAGAGACCACTGAGTGAAGGGGGGATGTGGTGGCAAAGGTGGGCTATGACCAAAGCACTCATTCAAGGGCAGGTGGAAGGAGAAGGACAGGGCTCTGGGGGGTGGAGGCGAGTGCCCGCCTAGGACCTGGCACGTAGTGAGCGCAGCTCTCCTGCTGAGGCCTGGAGGGGCCGCTGGAGGCCTCATAGTTTCTGTGCACACAGGTGGCATCTGGGTTATATCCACCCCTGGCTTACGTGCCACCAGCCATGCAGAAATTTTGTTTCTGCTTTGATTAGGACCCATTCCACCCCATGGTGTGGAATTAATGCCACTGCATATTTTCTTGGCAATATCCATTCTGCTTATTTGTTCAGAATGATCCAAAGGGCAGAAAGCTCAGCACATACACCTCTTCTGGACCCTAGCTACACAACCAGTCATCACCATAGAAGTTCACAAGACACATACACAGAATGTGTCAGTTCTAGAAAAAAAAAATAGTTTTGTATTAACTCATCTATTTTCCTACATATAACTTGGAGGCTAAAACGGAGCTACCAAGCAAAGTTTCAACATGCTAAAATTAAAATTCACTATTTTTTTTGTTTTATTCATAGGTGAGAAAATATAGAGAAGTATGAGTTTTACTAGACTTTTTATCTTTAAAAACTTATAACATCTTACTCTTTATTCCTACCACTTAGCCTTTAATCATTGAAGACTTAAAGTGTTCTCTAATTATATGGATTTGCCTAATTCATTCATTCATTCATCAATTCACTGAGCACTCTTCTATGCTAGGGTCACAAGTATAAGTCACATAGCATCCTGTCCTGGGAACTCATATTCTAATTAAAAAAGCCTGATCCCACCATGAACTGTAAAGCTGAAGGCAGAAGTGCAGAAGCAGCACCTACTTCTATGGGCTCCCCATAATTACCAGCTGATCAATTTCTATCACGGAGCACAAGATATTTATACAATTTTTAAAGAAGTAATGACAGAAAAGAGGGTGCTTGGTGGTCAAGAATGGGAGCTGTAGAGTCAATACTAGATTCAAAACCTGGCTTTACGACTTACTTGCTGTGTGACTCTGGGCCTCTCTGAACCCCAGTTTCCTCATTGGAAATGAGAGATGAGAAGAGTTCCAGGCTTCTAGGATCACTGAGCACACTCAAGGAGATAACTCATATAAAGGGATTAGTACAGAAGCTAGCACGGAGGCAATACTCAAAATTACTAGGGTTAATTGATGTATAAGCTATTAACAATCCTCCCTTAGGTCTTAAGAAAACATAAAGATTAGCTGCAGTTTTCACACTCCACTGTTGTTTCATCAGAGAATTCTGGCCAGGGTGGCCAGAACACTTTTCTTACATTCTTAAAGAAAAAGTGACTGTTCTTTAAACAGAAGTCAAAGATCATGATAAAATCCAGAGCCCAAAACCTCCATGTCACCATGTACTAATTCTCCCCTAATGGTTTTGAAGATGAAACAGGGCCTATTTTATCATCAAACAAAAAACAGACATCTGGAAATATTACAGGAGGCAAGAGGGAGTCAATTCCCCACCAGCAACGCTGTTCTTTGTAGACATTTTTGACTCCGGCGAATAACGTGCTTGAAATTTTATGTAAGAAAAACATTAACTAACATATCAAAAATGCACATCTCCTTTGATGCAGAGACTTCACTTCTAGGAACGTATCCTACAGAAATACTTGCAAAATCATGATACTGACTTACAGCAATGTTCAATGAACCATTTTTAGTAATAACTAAAAACTGGAAATGACTCAAATCCAAATATGGAAACGTGGTTAAATAAACAGCAGTATTTCAAAAGTACATCCACACTAGAATATTACACATCCACAAAAATTAATGTATTGATGGAGGAGTTGATAAGGGGAGCTCTCCAAGATGTAATCCATGACAAAGAAAGTACACAGAGAGAAATGACTATGCACATACACCCAGTTACAGTCACCTAGCCAACTGCCAGAACGGTACCTAGGAAGCTAGTCACAGCAGTTATCTGCAGCAAAAGGAAGCACATAATAAAAGGGATGAAGGGCTGAAAGAACTTTACTTTGCATTTTACACACTTTGGCCCTGAATTTTTTACACCACCTGCATGTTTGTTGCACTTTTTATAACTTTATAATTATAAGCCATCCGTTCCAAGGTCAAAATGTATCCCCCAATTATAATGAGCACTGAGCTAAGATGACATAAGTTTGGAGGGAATTAAAACCAGACCTCCCTTGAAAACTTGACAAATTCCATAATTCAAGCAAGCAGTACTGTTAGTACAGGAATTTTTTTTTGTTTTTTTGAAAACAAAACAGTTGACAATTAGCTACCTCTCCTTATTAAATACAGCTGATTGTGGAGACACACCTGGATTTGAACCCAGACTCCAGATGACTCTAGACCAGGGGACAAAACCTATTGCCCAGGGGCGACACTCAGGACTAATCTGGTCTGCCATCAGTTTTTGTATAGCCTGCGAGTTAAGAATAATTTTTACCTATGGAAATAGTCAAAAGTTAAAACTAGTGTTTAATGAACATGAAAATTCTATGAAATACAAATATCAGTGCCCATAAAGTTTTCCTGAGCCGTGCCCACTCATTTGCATGTCACCTGAGACTGCCTTCACACTGTAAGGCAGAATTTTGTTGTGGTGAAAGAAACGACATACAGCCTAAAATATTTACTACCCAACCCTTTACAGAAAAAGATCTCCTATTCTCACAACTGACTCAGGTGAGTCTGCTTCTTACCAGTAAAGTAGGTAGAGTAATAGCATTAATGTCACAGGGTAGTTGTGAAGACTGAAAATGATAATGCATGAGTGCTCTCAGTACTTACTGTGTTTTTATATGAAAGTGAAAGTGTTAGTGACTTCACCATTCTGCAACTTTTGCAACCCCATGGTCTGTCCATGGAATTCTCTAAGCAAAAATATTGGAGTGGGTTGCCATTCCCTTCTCCAGAGGATATTCCTGACCCAGGGAATGAACCAGGGTCTCCTGCACTGCAGGCAGATTTTTTACCATCTGAGCTACCTTTTCATATTTTAACAACGAAATCAGGATTTTTTTTAAATGAAAACAATCAATGGCATGCCACTTTGGTTCACACTGGATAATTTTCTGTTTTATTTCCAGTGGTATATAAACTAATGTATCTTTCAATCCATGGTGTCTGTTCAGTTCAGTTGCTCAGTCGTGTCTGACTCTTTGCGACCCCATGAATCGCAGCACGCCAGGCCTCCCTGTCCATCACCAACTCCCAGAGTTCACCCAGACTCACGTCCATTGAGTCCGCGATGCCATCCAGCCATCTCATCCTCGGTCGTCCCCTTCTCCTCCTGCCCCCAATCCCTCCCAGCATCAGGGTCTTTTCCAATGAGTCAACTCTTCGCATAAGGTGGCCAAAGTACTGGAGCTTCAGTTTTAGCATCATTCCTTCCAAAGAAATCCCAGGGTTGATCTCCCTCAGAATGGACTGGTTGGATCTCCTTGCAGTCCAAGGGACTCTCAAGAGTCTTCTCCAACACCACAGTTCAAAAGCATCAATTCTTCAGCGCTCAGCCTTCTTCACAGTCCAACTCTCACATCCATACATGACCACAGGAAAAACCATAGCCTTGACTAGACGGACCTTAGTCGGCAAAGTAATGTCTCTGCTTTTGAATATACTATCTAGGTTGGTCATAACTTTTCTTCCAAGGAGTAAGCGCCTTTTAATTTCATGGCTGCAGTCACCATCTGCAGTGATTTTGGAGCCCAAAAAAACAAAGTCTGACACTGTTTCTACTGTTTCCCCATCTATTTCCCATGAAGTGATGGGGCCAGATGCCATGATCTTCGTTTTCTGAATGTTGAGCTTTAAGCCAACTTTTCCACTCTCCTCTTTCACTTTCAACAAGAGGCTTTTTAGCTCCTCCTCACTTTCTGCCATAAGGGTGGTGTCATCTGCATATCTGAGATTATTGATATTTCTCCCAGCAATCTTGATTCCAGCTTGTGTTTCTTCCAGTCCAGCATTTCTCATGATGTACTCTGCATATAAGTTAAATAAGCAGGGTGACAATATACAGCCTTGACGTACTCCTTTTCCTATTTGGAACCAGTCTGTTGTTCCATGTCCAGTTCTAACTGTTGCTTCCTGACCTGCATACAGATTTCTCAAGAGGCAGGTCAGGTGGTCTGGTATTCCCATCTCTTTCAGAATTTTCCACAGTTTACTGTGATCCACACAGTCAAAGGCTTTGGCATAGTCAATAAAGCAGAAATAGATGTTTTTCTGGAACTCTCTTGCTTTTTCCATGATCCAGCGGATGTTGGCAATTTGATCTCTGGTTCCTCTGCCTTTTCTAAAACCAGCTTGAACATCAGGGAGTTCATGGTTCACATATTGCTGAAGCCTGGCTTGGAGAATTTTGAGCATTACTTTACTAGCATGTGAGATGAGTGCAATTGTGAGGTACTTTGAGCATTCTTTGGCATTGCCTTTCTTTGAGATTGGAATGAAAACTGAACTTTTCCAGTCCTGTGGCCACTGCTGAGTTTTCCAGATTTACTGGCAAATTGAGTGCAGCACTTTCACAGCATCATCTTTCAGGATTTGAAACAGCTCAACTGGAATTCCATCACCTCCACTAGCTTTGTTTGTAGTGATGCTTTCTAAGGCCCACTTGACTTCACATTCCAAGATGTCTGGCTCTAGATTAGTCATCACATCATCATGATTATCTGGGTCATGAAGATCTTTTTTGTACAGTTCTTCTGTGTCTTCTTGCCACCTCTTCTTAATATCTTTTGCTTCTGTTAGGTCCAGACCATTTCTGTCCTTTATCAAGCCCATCTTTGCATGAAATGTTCCCGTGGTATCTCTAATTTTCTTGAAGAGATCTCTAGTCTTTCCCCTTCTGTTCGTTCCCTCTATTTCTTGTTTCTATTTCTTGGACTTGTTCTCTCAGTCATTTCGGGGACTTGGACTCGGAGCATAACATTTGGGGGCTCGTCCAGGATCACCATTCGACTGGGCAGAACAACTCTCCTGGTAGAAGGGGGACCTCGTTAGGAGGTAAGGACTCTGAACACCGGTGTTAGCGCTGAAAAGGCCCAGTCTAAGTCTGGGGCCTAGTATCGTACTGGGGAGGCATCTGGGTGTGAGTGCAGAGGCAAGTCCAGCGTGAGACCGAGAACCCGGTACCGTACTGGGAGGGGCAGCTGGGAATAGGTGCAGAGGCAAGTCCAGCGTGAGCTGAGAACCCGGTACCATACTAGGAGGGGCAGCTGGCACTGAGGACGTCCTGACAGGCACAGGATTTATCAGTGCTAATGAAGAAAAATGGCGGACGTGCCAACAGGTCAACAATGGGGGTCGTTAGGAGACGTTCCCAGCCCTCCAGAAGGGAACAAAGAGCCCCAGTTTTCTGTTGATAATAGCAGGTCACTCCCGCTGAACAGCCAGAGGCCATTATCCTGCTTTCAGTTTTGTCTCTGGACTCCTGAAGATTTAAGGTGCAGTGGCTGTGCTTTGCTGGAGCAGCCGTGAAGAGATACCCAGCGCCCAAGGTAAGAGAAACCCAAGTAAGATGGGAGGTGTTGCAAGAGGGCATCAGAGGGCAGACACACTGAAACCATACTCACAGAAAACTAGTAAATCTAATCACACTAGGACCACACCCTTGTCTAACTCAATGAAACCAAGCTATGCCTGTAGGGCAACCCAAGATGGGAGGGTCATGGTGGAGAGGTCTGACAGAATGTGGTCCACTGAAGAAGGGAATGGCAAGCCACTTCAGTATTCTTGCCTTGAGAACCCCATGAACAGTATGAAAAGGCAAAATGATAGGATACCAAAAGAGAAACTCCCCAGGTTGGTGGGTGCCCAATATGCTACTGGAGATCAGTGGAGAAATAACTCCAGACAGAATGAAGGGATAGAGCCAAAGCAAAAACAATACCCAGTTATGGATGTGACTGGTGATAGAAGCAAGATCCGATGCTGTAAAGAGCAGTATTGCATAGGAACCTGGAATGTCAGGTCCATGAATCAAGGCAAATTGGAAGTGGTCAAACAAGAGATGGCAAGGGTGAACGTCGACATTCTAGGAATCAGCGAACTAAAATGGACTGGAATGGGTGAATTTAACTCAGATGACTATTATATCTACTACTGCGGGCAGGAATCCCTCAGAAGAAATGGAGTAGCCATCATGGTCAACAAAAGAGTCCGAAATGCAGTACTTGGATGCAATCTCAAAAATGACAGAATGATCTTGTTCGTCTCCAAGGCAAACCATTCAATATCACAATTATCCAAATCTATGCCCCAACCAGTAATGCTGAAGAAGCTGAAGTTGAACGGTTTTATGAAGACCTACAAGACCTTTTAGAACTAACACCCAAAAAAGATGTCCTTTTCATTATAGGGGACTGGAATGCAAAAGTAGGAAGTCAAGAAACACCTGGAGTAACAGGCAAATTTGGCCTTGGAATGCGGAATGAAGCAGGCCAAAGACTAATAGAGTTTTGCCAAGAAAATGCACTGGTCATAGCAAACACCCTCTTCCAACAACACAAGAGAAGACTCTACACATGGACATCACCAGATGGTCAACACCGAAATCAGATTGATTATATCCTTTGCAGCCAAAGATGGAGAAGCTCTATACAGTCAACAAAGACAAGACCGGGAGCTGACTGTGGCTCAGATCATGAGCTCCTGATTGCCAAATTCAGACTTAAATTGAAGAAAGTGGGCAACACCACTAGACCATTCAGGTATGACCTAAATCAAATCCCTTATGATTATACAGTGGAAGTGAGAAATAGATTTAAGGGACTTGATCTGATAGAGTGCCTGATGAACTATGGAATGAGGTTCGTGACATTGTACAGGAGACAGGGATCAAGACCATCCCCATGGCAAAGAAATGCAAAAAAGCAAAATGGTGTCTGAAATTAGATGAAAGCAGGCTGAATCTGTCTGGTGTTGATTACCTGAAACTTTTGGCTGAAGCTGTGATGACCACTACCGTCACGGAGTCTTCACACTGTCTTTGTACACAGGCTGTGGTCACCTGTCTCTTTTTCTGACTGCCCTCTTCTCTCAGAGCCAGTCTCCCTAGGTTATTTGCATGGTCCATGCACAGACCTGAGTCAGTCTCCCAGCACAGCCCTCCTGGTTGCTTCTCAGCCATACATTTCCCCCTTTTGAGTCTACACAGGTTGTGTGTCCCTGTACAAAGACTTGGGAAGGTCAGTCTCCCAAGAGGCCTCAGGGAGACATATGGAGTGTGCAGGTATAGGCTCTATAAGTTTGCAGGAGAAGAGGGAGACCCAAAACAACTTTAAAGGCACAGAAGAAAGAATGATGGGATATTTACCAGCCCCTGAAGATAAGAGCAAGGGCACACCCCATTATTTGGGCATGCATGCTCAGTCACTCAGCTGAGTCCAACACTGCGTCCCATGGACTGTAGCCCACCAGGCTCCTCTGCTCATGGAATTTTCCAGGCAAGAATACTGGAGTGGGTTGCTATTTCCTGCTCCCAGGGATCTTCCAGGATCTTTGACCCAGGGATCGAACCTGCATCTCCTGCACTGGCAGGTGGATTCTTTACCACTGAGCCATCCAGGAAGTCCCATTATTTGGGCACTGCTGAGTAATCACACTCAGCTACAGTATCTGGCTGATCCTCCCACACTGAGGTTAAATATCACCATCCATCCCCATTCTACATACAATGAATGAAACTGAGGCCCTGAGAAGTCATGTGACACACCCCAGGTTCCAGCTAATGGAATGGCAACATGAGGAAGCAAAGTCCCATGGTCTTTCCCTCTCACCACTGGTTTTCACATGTGACTGTGCATCAGAATCACCCAGGTGACTGTTTCAGGGTGACACAGATTGGTCTCACTCCCAAAGTCTCCTATTCAGCAGGTCAGAGATGAGGCTGGAGCTTTTCATTCTACCAAGTTCTCCAGGGAAGGCATGCTGGACTGAGGGCCACACTCAGAGAAGCGCTGAACACTATTGATCTGGGAAAAGCAAAGCCTTCACTCCCCCATATTCTGCTCCCTGAACCAGGTCCAATCTCACCCACACAAGGAGAAGATTTTCATGTCTATTTGTCTCTTCATCTTTAAGAAAAGGATGATTCTTTTCTTTGCATCATTGTCTTAGGGCTAATGGCAGTGCCAGGTGCCAGAGGCCGCCCGTCCAATCCTGATTGGTCAGTAATCAGCTCGGTGGTTTAAAGCTTCATTTCCCATCTTCGGTCTCAGTTTCCCCACTGTGATGTGAGAAGATCAAACGAATGATGCTCAAGAGCACCCCCTACCCCTAGCAGAACAAAAAGGTTGATGCTAGGATTCTGATGGAGCAGCCTCCCTGCCCTCAGTGCTCCCTGTGAACCTGCAGCTCAGAGGGGTCCTCCCTTAAGGCATGGACTGACTGAGGAGATCTCACACAAGCATAGCAGAACAGTACTCCAGACTGGCTTCTGGATGCCTGCATGATACCTGATTTCAGGAAGCACATCACTTTGTAAATCACTAAAGGAGATGATGAGGACCATCACCCCTCCTAAAAGAATTCTCAGTTTTCCTTCAGGTCATGCTAAGGCACACAGAGGCTCCCACCCACCCATTGCACTTCCCCAGAACCCCCTCTCTCTCCTAGTAGTCACCTCTCTAAAAGCTCAATCAGCTGTATATGTCTATCTCTTTTAAAATCTTTGATTGGGGATAAGGTCAATACATGGTTTAACTTTTGCTGTTTGCATTGGGCACTGAATTTACCTTCCATGGACCAGGGCTCATTAGGCCAGTGCCAGGCATCCCATGGCCACATGGCTGATGCTCCCATGGGGCTGAGCTGGACACCAGAGTCAGTTCAGGACTGCCTGCCATTCTAGAACAAGATGATCAGCACTGTTGACCTGTTGGGCTAGACAACTGGAAGTGGGGGGATGAGGGGTATCCTGTACATGTAGGATGTTTGCAGCATCCCTGGGCTCAACCCACAGATGCCAGGATGCCCATAGATCCCATCTCATAGGTCTCTTAGTCCACAGTGTAAACACAAAAAGTGTTTCTATAGACACAGCCAAACGTCCTTTGGGGGACATTTAAACTACAGCTCTAGACATATCAAAGGTATTGGGAAGAGAATCCAGGCTTTAGGGCCAGATGCACGGGGGTTCAATTTCTCCCTCAGCCACCATATCACTTACATAAACTTGGGCAAGGCCTCTTCTTTCTCTTATTCTTCATTTAAGAAGTAAGCCTCACCATAAAAATTTTAGATGACAATATATGAAACATTACAAAGTAACGTGCTTATGCCCCTCCTAGCCTACTCCTCAGAGATATATGGTTACAAGTTGGTGTTGATCCAAACATTTTGCATGCAAATAAAAGCAAACTGGCCCATCAATTATGTACATACACAAATACTTTTTTTGTATTGAGGAGAAGGGGAAGACAGAGGATGAGATGGTTGGATGGTATCATTGATTTAATGGACATGAGTTTGAGTAAACTCCAGGAGTTGGTGATGAACAGGGAGGCCTGGCGTGCTACTGTCCATGGTGTCGCAAAGAGTTGGACACAACTGAGTAACTAAACCAAACTGAACAAATACTTTGTTTCACTTAAGTAAAAAGAATATGCTTTTTTTAAGGGAAAAAAAGGCAAACATGTTCTCTTTATAGAGTTATCACTATTAATGATGATTAGATGCCTGGTCACTCACATTGAGCCACACATCCTGGAGTGTGAAGTCAAGTGTGAAGCATCACTATGAACAAAGCTAGTGGAGGTTATGGAATTCCAGTTGGGCTATTTCAAATCCTAAAAGATGATGCTGTGAAAGTGCTACACTCAATATGCTAGCAAATTTGGAAAATCCAGCAGTGGCCACAGGACTGGAAAAAGCCAGTTTTCATTCCAATCCCAAAGAAGGGCAATGCCAAAGCATGCTCAAACTACCATACAATTGAGCTCACTTCACATGCTAGCAAGATAATGCTCAAAATCCTTCAAGCTAGGCTTCAGCAGTATGTGAACCGAGAACTTCCAGATGTATAAGCTGAATTTAGAAAAGGCAGAGGAACCAGAGGTCAAATTGCCAACAATCACTAGATCATAAAGAAATCAGGGGAATTCTAGAAAACATCTACTTCTATTTCATTAACTATGTTAAAGCCTTTGACTGTAGATCACAACCAACTGTGGAAAATTCTGAAAGAGATGGGAATACCAGACCACCTGACCTGCCTCTTGAGAAACCTGTATGCAAGTCAAGAAGCAACAGTTAGAACCTTACATGGAACAAGAGATTGGTTACAAATTGGGAAGGAGTACATCAGGGATGTATATTGTCACCCTGCTTATTTAACTTATATGCAGAGAACATCATGAGAAATGCTGGGCTGGAAGAAGCACAAGCTGGAATCAAGATTGCTAGGAGAAATATCAACAACCTCAGATATGCAGACAGTACCACCCTACTGGCAGAAAGCAAAGAAGAACTAAAGCGTGTCTTTATGAAAGTGAAAGAGGAGAATGAAAAAGTTGGTTCAAAACTCAACATTCAAAAAACCATGAGGCATCCGGTCCCATTACTTCATGGCAAATAGATGGGGAAAATGTGGAAACTGACAGATTTTATTTTCTTGGGCTCCAAAATCACTGTGAACAGTGACTGTAACCATGAAATTAAAACATGCTTGCTCCCTGGAAGAAAAGTTATGACAAACCCAGACAGCATATTAAAAAGCAGAGATATTACTTTTCTGACAAGGAACTGTATAGTCAAAGCTATGGTTTTTCCTGTAGTCATTTACAGATGTGCGAGCTGGACCATAAAGAAGGCTGAGTGCTGAGCAACTGATGCTTTCAAACGCTGGAGAAATCTCTTGAGAGTCCCTTGGACAGCAAGAAGATCAAACCAGTCAATCCTAAAGGAAATCAACCCTAAATATTCATTGGAAGGACTGATGCTCAAGCTCCAGTAATTTGGCCACCTAATACAAAGAGCTGACTCATTGGAAAAGACCCTGATGATAGGAAAGATTGAGGACAGGAATGGAAGGGGTTGACAGAGGATAAGATGGTTAGATAGCATCACTGACTCAATGGACATGAGTTTGAGCAAATTCTGAGATAGTAAAGGACAGGGAAGACTGGCAGGCTGCAGTCCACGAGATCACAAAGAGTTGGACACAACTTAGCAACTCAACAACAAGATCCTGTGTGTATACATCTTTTAAAGAGGAACAGATAGTACTAGTATACAATGAAGTGAAGTGAAGTGAAGTGAAGTCGCTCAGTCGTGTCCGACTCTTTGCGACCCCATGGACTGTAGCCTACCAGGCTTTCCATCCATGGGATTCTCCAGGCAAGAATACTGGAGTGGGTTGCCATTTCCTTCTCCAGGGGATCTTCCCAACCCAGGGATCGAACCTGGGTCTCCCACATTGGAGGCAGACACTTTAACCTCTGAGCCACCAGGGGTGCTCAATAAATGGTAATTCTTATTTTTTAACAAGTATCAACTTAGCACTTGCTTTGTGCTCAATCCTATACCAGCTCTAGAGATACAGAAGTACACAACACACATAAGCCTGCTTCTAAGATCACTGTTTATCAGGGATATAAGCAGTAAATAATTCTGAAAAATTATTAGACTATAGCCATCTAACAATGCAAAGCATAAATTATTAAGAAAGTGTGAGCTACTATAGTCTAAGGTCAATGAGAGGAGGTTTCCTTGAGTAAGCAACATATACCATGACCTCAGGGATTAGGCAGACAAGAAATATCCTAAGCAGAGGGCACAGAGAGTGCAAAGGCCTTGGTGCAAACTATTTGGTAGTTATTATAATATTATGGTATTAATATTAACACTTAAAGGAATAGGCAAACAGTCAAGGGATAAAATAACTATCATTTACTCTTAGTTACAATTCTCCTATCTCCCTTCACACTATAACCACCTAGATAACTTTCCATTTTGTACATTTAAAGAATCAAACTCACATAGGAAAACATGGTTCCAAGAAAAAAGAAAAACATACAAAGAAGAAAATATAAACAGTAGTTATTAATAAACCAAGAGCTAAGAATATTCTACAAAATGCTCCACAATTAACTAGACAGCTAGCATTATCATTTCTGATTGACACCTGCCACCCTCCCCCTCTTCCAATCTGATGGTTCAGCCTAAGTGGTACTTGGAGGCAGGGATGGTCCCTCCCCTTCTCCTCCAGAGCAGACTAGCTCAGTGTTGACTAGATGTAAACACTAGGCATGTCCTTCTAAACACATAATAATCCATCTTTATCTGGGAGTTGCAGCATCTCTTTCTTGGTGTCTGAGATAGCATAAGGTTCTAAACATTCAAGAGTCATTATTTGATATGCGAGCAAAACCACATTTCATCCTGAATGCACTTCAGATTTCTCCCACAACACTGCTCAGTCCGATGACAGGATTTGTCAAAGCACGCCTTTGGGGCTGTGGCAGGAGATCCAGGGATGTGGCGCTGGCCTTTGAATCTAGAGGAACACTGCAGGCACTGGGCTATTCTGGATGGCAGAGACCAGCCTCATCTATTCTTCCAGCCCCTCGGTGGCTTCTCTGTGAAGAAGATAGCTCTCCCTGTTCCATTTTATTCACTCCCCTTACTCAATCATCTGAACGTAAGGCAAAAACATTTCTTTCTCCACAGAGGACACCGATCTCTCGGCAAGTGTCTCACACTGATAAATCACACTGCATTTGGAAATTTACCTCTACAGCTCTGGCAAAATAAAACACGGCACCACAGCCATTTACTCCCTAGCCATTCTTGCCAAAGACAATAGAATCTATTCAAATGCACGGAGCTGAAGCCTTAAACTGATTGAATATATTACTTTCCTTACTAGGAAGACCCGGCAATCCAGTCATTTTACTTTCTCAGTCGTTTATATTTGTTATGGATGAGGCTTTAACTGCATCTGATCAACCCCATTTACCAATCAGGAATCCATAAATAGCTGCACAGACATAACTTGGTAAACTGAACCCACTTCAGATGTACCAACTAGGTGAGTTGTTTGAGGAAATCCTAAAGGGGATAAATTCTATCATAAAATAACTTATCCCTTCTCAACAGACCTGTCTTACCACAGAACTACATAAATGCAAAGTCAGAAACAATATCATTGGTAAATACCCCTACCCGCATCCAAAGACTGGTTCCCTCAACAGGGTGGTTGGCCAGTCTTAGGTGTGTACACCCCAGCTATGATGACTCAGCCCTGCCCCAGGTGGCCCATCCCATCCCCACACAGCCTGGGGTATAAAAAAGCCAAACCTGAACTCAGGCAAATTCATCACTCTGCAACTCCACCCACTGCTTCCAGGGCTGTTCTGTGAACCAAACAGACTTCTCAATTCCTTCTCCACCCAACAAATATCCAAGTGCAGCTATTATATCAGAAGGAATCCAACACTCCATGCACAGTGCTGGCTTACGATAGTGACTGGCCCACATCCCTGTGTTCTACCACCCTGCCCTTACTTCCCAAACGAAACATAAAGCACTTGAACCCCTTTCTGGATGAAGAAGTCTACTCCTTGCTGTGATAACAGAATGATGAATGTCCACCCTAATCTCACAATGTAATTTTATCATCATAAACTGGGACTTTCTCTGCCAGCCTAATCACTGATACAACTGACCTCACTAAAAGTAAAAATCATTATTATTTGCAGATGCCTGCCAACACTTATATGGCTCATACCCGCAAATTGTATTTTTTCCTAAGGGAAAAATAAATGTGTTTATTTTTCAAATAGTTTATCTTCGCAGTATTGCTGAGAAGTGACATGGCTGAAAATTAGGCATTCTATGAGTCTTTACTGAGTTCTTAATGAGTGCTTCGTAACTCTTGCTTGAAAACATTCCAGAATAAAACTCCTGTGTCTATGTGCTGTGGCAATGTGCCCAAACCCTTCTACCATGAGCACCCCTTCTACTGTGAGGACCCTGTCAAAGAACACCTATGAATGGCACCCCTCTTCATCCTCCACAGGTAGCCATCCTGCTAACAGTCCTGTTGATGGTGGAGAATTTCCTAACAACTAAACCTAATATGAACTTGGGAATGTCTTTAAATAAAACATGAATTTTATTGAGCACTTCAGCATCTGCACACATTTGAGAAACAGGAGTGTAAATGCATGTGTGTGTGCAAGAGAAGTTTGAACCATCTGCATGAGGCCCCAAATCACATTATAAAGCTCCCACGTGACACCTCTGTGACCCCCTGAGTTTCTAGCAGTATGTAGGGCAGGACGCTGATGTTCATAATCACCCACTGCCTGCGGGTCTGAATTCACCTACAGACTTGGCATGCAGGAAGGTGACTATGCATTCAGGCGTCATGGTTCTGGGCAGATTCTGCATGTCTGACTGAGAATGGGCTCTACCAACCACTTGGCTGATGAAGGAGATCCATTTGCTTCTGCTAATCGGCAACACAGATCCTCTGAACTCCTTGTTTCTGCCAGGAAAAGCCCAGAACTCTCTGTTCCCAATGCTAATCAGTAACGAGAAACAGAACAGAGTATTCCCTGATGGAGACAGGGATCCACTATTCCTGATGTCAATTTTATCCATGTTATCAAGCCAGACCTTCAGAAGACTATGTATTCTGTATTAGTCTGTCTTATCATCAAATTACCTTATAGAACTGCATTTTGGCACTAAGCCATTGGCATATACTGAAAGACCTTGGATAAAGCAATTGGAAAAACCTACGGTGGTATTTACTGTCAGACATTGTCAAAAAAAGTGGTCCAGGCTCACACAACTCCCATTTTGAGAACTCACTGGAGGAAGGCATCTCCGGTCTCCGTACCAGAAACACCTAGTATTTCTCATGAAAATCTGCCTTATTTTCATCTTTCCTGCACAGACAGGTGTGTACTCCCTTCCTTTGGATATTAGGAAGCCCCAGGGCCCACTCTAGAATTGCACGGAAACATACTCTGTGTGTGTTTTGAGTACTACCCTTGTTGCAGTTTTATTAATTCATTTACATTTTTTCCTTAACCCACACATTGTCATCTATTCATTAACTGGTACTACACATTCCTGAAGGTCACCTTTTCATGAATGAGACAGAAAAACTTATCTTAAAAAAGAAATGTCAGGTAATCATCGTTGGTTACAAATCTGAGGACAGATGAGTAACATTTCAAGTAAGTTCCTGCAGGGAAACTGAGCATTTACAGACCTTACGGGATTGTAGCAGGAGAAGTCAAGTGCATTTATTGCCACGTTTTGAAGTTAGAGGAAAAAACAGGGGCTGGAGTAGAGGGCAGGGCTCATGGGTGGCATAAACCCTAGGCCACTTCAGGGCCATAATGTCATGGCTCAAAACAACCTTCTACCTAACTGGGGTCTTCTCTAGGATTCAGAGCATCTGACATTTCCCACCGTTCCCTTTCTACCAATATTTTTGGGCCAAAGAAGTGCAGGAGCAGCACAGAGCTGGCGGCCATGCCCAGGACTCATCTCCTGCTGAGAGCTCCTGGGGTCAGGCTTCCACTGCCCAAGGCACCACCCCAACCCACTCCACAGCAAGGACACACTCACTGGCTAACACCGTCACCCCCAGATCAAAGAGGTTTGGCTCCGGCTCTTTGGGACTCAGTTTATGTTTCTAAATCCCCGTGGCACCATGTTTCATGAGTTGTGTGTGTGCTGGAGTGCATGAGGGAGGGCAGGGTGTCTTTCCCTCTTCTGAAGATTAAAACAATCCATCTGCAAGCGGTGCGGGAGGCTGCAGAGAACAGCAGTAACAATCCAGCACTCAGCCAGGGGCTGGGCTCCCCTGCTCATTCTACACGGCTGCAGGCCCCCTGGTACCCAAGTGTAGCCTGGCAACGAGGACTCCATCCAGGATGTATGTCCCACTCTGCCAGGCACTGCCTCTACCCTCAGGCCACCCTGCTGCTCCAAGTCAGAGGGACCCCAAGGACTCATCAGTCTCCAGAGCCAACACACCACAGGCAAGAGACAAGGTCTGACAACGAAGTCCTCGGCTCTCCTCTAGGAGAACTTACGGACAATCTGAGCACACATTTACCCTCTTCTCAGTTTGTTTTTAGATAATAGACTTACTTGCTAATGCCAATGAACTAGGAGTTTTCACCCACATACAAAGACTTCTTCATTTCAGGATCCTCTGCAGAAATCAGAAGCTCTGGTGATGCTGGCCCCCAGCCACTGAGCGACAGCTGGGTCATGGTCCCTCTCTGGAGGTGGAGTAGGTGTTGGCTGGTCCTAATCCCCACCCTCCTCCCTATATCTGGCACCAGACCCACCCCACTGTTCGCAGTCCCCGCTCTAGGGGTGTTTGAACAACAGAAGGATCTTGACAGATACTTGGGGACAGAAGGAAACAGCCTGCTTACCTTTCCTTTCTCTCTCTAATCAATGTATTTTTTTAAAGCATCCTATCAAACTTTACTTCTGTAGTAACCGAAGTTTCCCTCATCTCTTCCCATCAGATGCCACCCCTCCAGTTCACCTCCCAGCATCTACTCACCCTTAGAAAGGCTCCGGGCCACTTTCTCCCATGGTCCTTTTCAAGACCCCCACTCCAGGAAGGACTGGCTGTCCCACCCCGAGCCACCCACCATCTGCAGGATTCTGCTGGGGGGCCCCAAGCACGCTCCCTGGGTTATCTTATTTCACATGTCTCTCAGCTACACCGACTACAAGTGTCCCCAAGGAAAGCTGCTGTCACGTTCCTCCTCATGTCTCTGCACAGAACCAACTCAGCACCTACTAGATGATCAGTAAGTGCGTAACTGAACAATTCACTGATCAATTGAACTCCTAGGAACCTTTGAAACTGAGAATCCAGAGCAAAACATCAGTCCTCCTCCTTCCACCAAAGCCTCACTCCCTTCATCCTGTGCATGAGAGTGGGACTGGATCAGGCACTACATGTGGGGTTTTACAGACCCCTTGTGTCACAGGTGTGGAAAAAAGTCACAATTTATTTCATAGGTAAGGAAACTGAGGCCCCGAGAAGCGAGATGGTTGCCTAGGTACACACAGATACTCGAGGAAAGAGCTGGAGTTGAACTCAGCCTTTGAGACTGCAAAGCCCTGGGTCTTCCCAGTACATCACACTGCTTTTCATCATACATGGTTATCAGGGCAGCATGAACATTTGAAAGGCCTCCAGCAACGAACTGCTCCATAATACATAATGTTAAGAAGACCTTAACAAAAGAAAACTCTCCACCTTAGGCAGAAGAACTATGGGGACACGGGTGATTCTGGCGATGCTTCTCCAAGCAGTTATCTGCCTGCTGTGAAAATGCGTGAACCCCCTCTACAGTCTCTGGTGAGGACAATTTCAACAGCATTATGGATCAATTTTGAAATTCAACTGACATTTTTTTCCCCTATTGAGAATTTGCCCAAACCAAGGCTGTTTTATAAGACTCAACAGATACTATATAATTAATTCACAGGCTGTTGTTCTAGCAGATGGAATAACAGGAAGGTTTGGGCTTTTTTTTTTTTTTTTTTTAAATAAAACTAACACTACGTTTCATGAGTTGAGGGAAAAGTAATAAACATGTATTTTAAATGGGCCTGTTCATGCTGTAAGAATCTCTTAAATACAGTAATAGAAAGTGACGGTGACCCATAAATGCAAGGGAAATTTTACCAGCCTTCATGATTCCCTATGATTCCATCCAAAGTATATAACACAACCCAGAATGACTTTGCTCCTTGGTCTGAAAGCACAGGGTGCTGGTGGCTCCTAGAGGAGCCAGAGGAAGCCAGACACTTAAACCCACACTGTGGCCAACTCCCCATGTGAAGATAGAGCCACTGGGGGTCCCTGGCAGGGCTGAGCTGAGAAGAAATTGAGCTTTCCCGGGCACATGCCACAGGCCAACTCCCTATGCTATGCTAAGTCGCTTCAGTCATGTCCGACTCTGCGACCCTGTGGACTGTAGCCCGCCAGGCTCATCTGTCCATGGGATTCTCCAGGAAAGAATACTGGAGTGGGTTGCCATGCCCTCCTTCAGGGGATCTTCCTGACCTAGGGGTCAAATCCACGTCTCTCATGTCTTCTGCATTAGCAAGTGGGTTCTTTACCACTAGGGCCACGGCCAGATCCAACTCCCTGGCTCTCAGCAAACATGAGCTCACTCAATCTTTTTTTTTTTTTTTTTTTTAATGTGTTTATTTGGGACTGCACTGAGTCTTTGTTGCTACACATAGGCTTTCTCAAATTGCGGCAAGTGGGGGTTACTCTCTACTTGCAGTGCCCGGGCTTCATTGAGGGGGCTTCTCTTGCTGTGGAGCGTGGGCTCTAGGGCACTCGGGCTTCAGTAGTTGTGGCTTGTGGGCTCAGCAGTTGCGACTCCTGGGCTCTAGAGCACAGGCTCAGTAGTTGTGGAACACAGGCTCAGTTGCTCTATGGCATGTGGGGTCTTTCTGAATCCGTATCAAACTTGTGTCTCCTGCAATGGCAGGAGGATTCTTTACCACTGGATCTCACTCAATCTTCACAAATGCCCACCAGACAGATATCACCAGCCTAGATAAGTCAAATTTCTGCAGTGGATGTCTCAGTTCACAGGGAAGTCGAGATTCGAACTCAAGACTTTTAAACTCTTTTTATTTCCTCCAACCCTTTCAATGCCCACAGGACTCTGAGAAGACAAAGTACCTTCTACTTTAGCCCTTTTTTGCTTTTCATTCTGAGCCTCCCCTCCCCATCCCTGATGGTTAGAAGGCCCATTTAAGTCCATTGGTTTTATTGAAGTCATATTCATACCTCATTGATTAAACTGTAACCTTTGAAATAAGAGCACTGGGCTTCAAATTTTTCATTTTTCCTTGCTTTTGAGGAAAACATATACATATTCTATTAACATGTAGCCAGAAACCATGATAGCTTGGCTATCAGAAGGTAAAGACCTCAAGGGCCACCTGGTCTTCCCCTTTTATTTCAGAGGTAGGCAAAGCAAAGTCAAGAAACGCCACGTGATTTGCCTTAAGTTGCACATTTTAAGAGTGGCAGAGTCCCGTCCCACCTAGGTCTCCCTCCAGGGAAAACCACCTTTCTAGATCAAAGGGCTGGATGGATGAATAGGTCAATATGAGTTAGAAATGCTAAGAGAGGGCTTCCCTGGCGGCTCCATGGTAAAGAATCTGTCTGCCAATGCAGGAGACATGGATTTGATCCCTGGTCTGGGAAGATCCCACATGCTACAGAGCAACTAAGCCCGTGCACCACAACGATTGAGCTTGAGCTCTAGAGCGCAGGAACCACAGCTACTGAAGCCCGCGTGCCTAGAGCCTATGCTCTGCAACAAGAGAAGCCACTGCAGTCAGAAGCCCCCACACCACAAGTAGAAAGTAGCCCCTGCTTGCCACAACTAGAGAAAAGCCTGCACAGCAATGAAGACCCAACACAATTATAAATAAATATTTTTTTTAAAGAAATGCTAAGAAAAAAGCACTCACAACAACAAAACTAATGAGACAACATAGAAGTCCACCAATAGGGTAATAAGTGGATAAATTAAAGTAAGATAGTAAAATCAGTTCAGTTTGTTCACTCAGTCATGTTCAACTCTTTGTGACCCCACGGACTGCAGCACACCAGGCTTGCCTGTTCATCAACAATTCCCAGAGCTCGCGCAAACTCATGTCCGTCAAGTCGGTGATGCCATCCCACTATCTCATCCTTTGTTGTCCCCTTCTCCTCCTCCCTTCAATCTTCCCCAGCATCGGAGTCTTTGCTAGTGGGTCAGTTCTTCACAACAGGTAGCCAAGGTACTAGAGTTTAGGCTTCAGTCCTTCCAATGAATACTCAGGACTGATTTCCTTTAGGATTGACTGCTTTGATCTCCTTGCCATCCAAGGGACTCTCCAACACAGCTCAAAAGCAACAATTCTTTAGAGTCCAACTCTCACATCCATACATGACTACTGGAAAAACCATAGCTTTAACTAGATGGACCTTTGTCATCAAGGTAATATCTCTGCTTTTTAATGTGCTATCTAGGTTGGTCATAGCTTTTCTTCCAGGGAGCAAGCATCTTTTAATTCCATGGCTGCAGTCACTATCTGCACTGATTTTGGAGCCCAAGAAAATAAAATCTCTCACTCTTTCCATTGTTTCCCCATTTATTTGCCATGATGTGATGGGACTGGATGTTATGCTCTTAGTTTTCTGAATGTTGAGTTTTAAGCCAACTTTTTCACTCTCCTCTTTCACTTTCATCAAGAGGCTCTTTAGTTCTTCACTTTCTGCCATAAGGGTGGTGTCAACTTTGTATCTGAGGTTAGTGACATTTCTCCCGGCAATCTCGATTTCAGCTTGTGCTTTATCTAGCACAGAATTTCTCATGAGGAACTCTGCATGTAAGTTAAATAAGCAGGGTAACAATATACAGCCTTGCCATACTCCTTTCCAGATTTGGAACCAGTCTGTTGTTCCATGTCCAGTTCTAATTGTTGCTTCTTGACCTGCATACAATTTCTCAGGAGGCATGTCAGGTGGTCTGGTATTCCCATCTCTTTCAGGATTGTCCACACTTTGTTGTTTTCCACACAGTCAAAGGCTTTAGTGTAGTTAATAAGCAGAAGTCGATGTTTTTCTAGAACTCTCTCTCTTGCTTTTTCGATGATCCAAGGGATGTTGGCAATTTGATCTCTGGTTCCTCTGCCTTTTCTAAAACCAGCTTGAACAACTAAAAGTTCACAGTTCACGTACTGCTGCAACCTGCCTTGGAGAATTTTGAGCATTACTTTGGTAGCATGTGAGATGAGTGCAATTGTGCAGTAGTTTGAACGTTTTTTGGCACTGCCTTTCCTTGGGATTGGAATGAAAACTGGCCTTTTCCAGTCCTGTGGCCACTGTTGAGTTTTCCAAATTTGCTGGCATGTTCAGTGCAGCACTTTCACAGCATCATCTTTTAGGATTTGAAATAGCTCAAATGGAATGCCATCACCTCCACTAGCTTTGTTCGTAGTGATGATTCCTAAGGCCCACTTGACTTTGCATTCCAGGAGGTCTAGTTCTAGGTGGGTGATCACACCATTGTGGTTATCTGGGTCATGAAGATCTTTTTTGTACAGTTCTTCTGTGTATTCTTGCCACCTCTTAATATCTTATGCTTCTGTTAAGTCCATACTGTTTCTGTCCTTTATTGTGCCCATCTTTGCATGAAATGTTCCCTTGGTATCTCTAATTTTCTTGAAGAGATATCTAGTCTTTCCCATTCTATTGCTTTCATCTATTTCTTTGCAATGTTCACTTAAAAAGGCTTTCTTATCTTTCCTTGCTATTCTTTGGAACTCTGCATTTAAGTGGGTATATCTTTCCTTTTCTCCTTTGCCTTTCACTTCTTTTCTTTTCTCAGCTATTTGTAAGGCCTCCTCAGACCTTTTTGCCTTTTTGCATTTCTTTTTCTTGGGGATGGTCTTAATCACTGCCTCCTATACAATGTCACAAACCTCCGTCCATAGTTCTTCAGGCACTCTATCAGATCTAATCCCTGAATCTATTTGTCATTTCCACTGTATAATCATAAGGGATTTGATTTAGGTCATACCTGAATAGTATAGTGGTTTTCCCTACTTTCTTCTATTTAAGTCTGAATTTGGCAATAAGGAGTTCATGATCTGAGCCACAGTCAGCTCCCAGTCTGGTTTTTGCTGACAGTATAGAGCTTCTCCATCTTTGGCTGCAAAGAATATAATCAATCTGAACTTGGTATTGACCATCTGGTGATGTCCATGTGTAGAGTCTTCTCTTGTGTTGTTGGAAGAGGGTGTTTGCTATGACCAATGCCTTCTCTTGGCAAAACTGTTAGCCTTTGCCCTTCTTCATTCTGTATTCCAAGGCCAAACTTGCCTGTTACTCCAGATATCTCTTGACTTCCTACTTTTGTATTCTAGTCCCGTATAATGAAAAGAATGTCTTTTTTGGATGTTAGCTCTAGAAGGTCTTGTAGGTCTTCACAGAACATTCAACTTCAGCTTCTTCAGCATTACTGGTTGGGGCATAGACTTGGATTACTGTGATACTGAATGGTTTGCCTTGGAAATGAACAGAGATCATTCTGTCATTTTTGAGATTGCACCCAAGAACTGCATTTCAGACTCTTATTGACTATGAGGGTTACTCCATTTCTTCTAAGGGATTCTTGCCCACAGTAGTAGATATAATGGTCATCTCAGTTAAATTCACCCATTCTAGTCCATTTTAGTTCACTGATTCCTAAAATGTCAGTGCTCACTCTTGCCATCTCCTGTTCAACCACTTTCAATTTACTTTGATTCATAGACCTAACATTCCAGGTTCCTATGCAATATTGTTCTTACAGCATCAGATTTTACTTCCATCACCAGTTACCTCAACAACTGGGTACTGTTTTTGCTAGTACATTGTTAGTACAATGGAGCATCACACTATAAAGACATTAACTATATCAACAAACAAAACCTGTTAAAAACAATTTTCAGTGAAATAAACGTGTTAGAGAAGAAAACATACATCTCTGTTGTACAATAAAGACAGTGTTTACAGATATGCACATATGACATGAAAGCATATGAGTGTGGAGAGAAATGCATGTAAATGAAATGGTCACCTTCAGAGAAAAGAAAATGGGAAAGAGGGACCAAGAAGGGGCCCCAGGGCAATTTCAATCTTGCATCTGATGTTTTATTTCTTTAAAATAAGCAAACAGGCAAAGGCAGCCAGAGATGAAAGATAAAACTTTCAACTTGATCTAACTTCAAAGCGGATAGGCTGTTATAGCAGGAATGAACCAATATTTGAATTAATAGGGCTTGGCTTCTTCTCTGGCAGAACTGACTCAGAAAATTTAAAAATCAATACTCTAAATTTTTAAAAATACTAACTATTGTATCATTGTAATCAAGAAAGTGAAGAAGAGATGGCCAGAGATGAGAGGCTGATGTGGCTAGAGTGCGAGGTGAATGTCTAGGGCAGAAAGTGGTTATTTTGAGCAAGAGTATCTATTTCTATAAAGGGGAAATAATGATTCTTAAATTACATGTGAAGGCAAAGGTGAGAGGGAGGAATCAAGCAGACCAAACATGAGGGAACCTGGAAAAAACTATGAAGATGTTTCCCACAAACCAGACCAGCTGCCTCTGAGAATCAAGGGATCAGATAGGATGAAAAGATCCTTAACCATGAAAAATTCCCAAGGCCCTGTGAAAGCAAGTCAGAAACTCTGTTTGGAGTGAGGTTAAATTCCCCATCAAGAGGAAAGCTATGGAGATTTAAGATTTCTATTGAACCTATCAGGTAAAACTTCAGATTAATCTAGAGGGAAAAAAAATTTCCTAAAGAAAAAGTTTAGAAATAAGCAACCTTGCCTCCCCCAGGCACCCTTTCAAACTCTGACAAAACACGTTGCTGTGATATTTCATGGGCCTCTGGTTCCAGAAACACAACTGAAACATGGGAAGGCCTCTATCCTTTCGAGTTTTAGAATTTTCATCTGAAAACAGTGCAGGGCTTTGGCGAGGATTTGAGCTTGTCAGGATCTTGGTATAATAGATTGGAGTCAAAGGGCAAGGTTTTTTCTTCTTTTATTCGATTGAAGTGAACAGCATGAGTGAAAGGGGCCCCTGCCTTTTGAAGCTTTATTTTTATCTGGAGATCAATTACTACAAGTTCATATTCTGCCCTGAAAATCACCAGAATCATCTGAGATTTAGTCACAGCCAGGATGCTCTGGAGGAACAATGATCAGTATTCACTCCAGAAGGAAAAACATTATCCTTTAAACCAACACCTGCACACTTTACCTAAAACATTTCCCTATTCCACATTAAAAGAACCCACTTGTCTCAAAAAAAAACTCCCATGATAAATCTCCTTCAGTCATTTTCCCTAAAATCGTTTGTCCCATCAAGTAGAAATTCCTACCCAAATAAGTCAGTGGGTTCTTTCCTGAGTAGACTATGGTTATAGGATGAAACCCTGATTCATCTGCATTCCAACACTTGAGGACATCTTCAGGTAATCAGAATTTTATATTAAAGTGATGTATTGGTTATACACATAAACTACCTTTTCAATCCCCCAATACCACCACTACCACAACCTTACATTTGGCAAAAGCATTATAAATAAGCTCCAATTTTCTTTTTTAAAAAGGACTGGTCTAGAAGTTCTGCAACTTCCTGTTAGAAATCACTTCTCTTCTCATTCATTTCATCCCCTCCCTCAAAGCAATACCTTTCATTTTTGTACCACAATATCGCAAAGAGTTGGACACGACTGAGCGACTGAACTGAACTGAACTGGACTGATTGCAGTCCAACTTATTCTTTCTTTCTTTCCCCTCCAGGCCCTTTGGATAACCTTCCCCATTGGCCACCTGACTCCACAGGAAAAGAGCATCTTTGTGACAGCACCTTAGTGTCACACTCAAGGGGATGCCAATCAGCAAGACTGGGGGTGCCCTGATCCATGGCCCACAGACACTGAATGAGGCCAAGCGGTAGTAAAAACTGTCACCTCAACTAAAATAGACCTAAGTAACTTAAGTAACCACTTGAGATTGACACTGAATGGATTTTCAGTTTTCTAGACCAACTCTTTTCACTTTTCACCCCAACCAGGCCACTTGTTCCTGCTTCCCACCTGGCCCCATCAACCCCAGTACAGACACACCTGTGCCAGTATAAGAGCTTGGATGGATGGCTAATGACTTGTAATTCCGAGTGTCCCAAGAGAGACCTTCCTTAGTGTGGTCCCTGAACATCAGCACTTGTAACTGTTGAATGAATGAGTGAACATGAAGAGCCTGAACCTTTTCAGCCCTGATAATGAGGATGTGGGGTGCGATGCTGCAGTGACTTGCCTAGTGTAAGGCAGGTTGGCTCTAATCTAGCCCAGGAGCTCCAGTTAGCATTACAATTGTGAAGGCTTCCCAAAGGGACTACAAGATGAAAGAAAGAGAACCTGAGTGGGAAGGGAGAGAAGCAACAGGGAGAGGCAGCCAAACAGGAGGACGAAGGAATGGAAAAGATCCATTACTGACTAAAACAACACTCATGGAACACTTACTATACTCATTAACTCATTCAATCCTCTCAGTGCTCTCGTTACCATTTCCAGCTGGGAAAGTCTTAGGATCAGAGAGGTTAAGCAACTTGCCTAGAATCACACAGCTAACAACTGGCAGAGTCAAGTTCTGAACTTGGAGGATCTGACTGAAAACCCCAGGACCCCATACTGCACTTACCAAAGTGTATGCCATGGAATAGACTACTTTTGCCAGATACATGATAGATGTGGGGTGAAAAAAATAATAGCAAAAACATGTGGTCAAAGGCAAATTTAGCAAATGGTAAGATAAATGGGTTTCTTTGCTAAAAGACTTCTCAGAGCTTTTAAATTGCTAACAAGCACTGCAACTCTCCAAGGGACAAACAGAGCATATGTGTGTCCCCAACGGATTGGCGCAGGGACTGTTTTTGTGGGGAAGCCATCTTGCTGGACCAGATGTCACTTTCAGAAACATAAACCTCACGTCTGCTCCACACCCACTGTGTGCATGCAGGTTTGCTGGGGGCTGGTGGAGGGAACGTGCCAAAAGCAACAGCGGCAGAGGCCACCCCGAACTCTGGAATTGCCCCAGAGCCCTCCAGGCTCTGCCAGCCTCCTGCAGAGGTCCACCCAAGGGCCTCTACTCCTCCTGCGCACAGAAGGCAGGAGGCTATTTGCCTCTGCCAGCTGCCCCCTCCCACCTCCCAGCAGGGCCTCTATCTTTGTGGACTTCACATGGGAAATTTCTCACCTGAGTTAATAATCGTTGCCTTCGATTCTGAACTCCTCTCTGGCCCTTCTGTGAGGAGATTTGGCATTAAGTCGTTAACAATCAAAAAAGGATAGGCTACTTTACCCAAATCTCAGAAAGAATTCTCAGAAAAGCCTGAAGGTGATGGCTATTATACTCCCCTGACAGAAGCATTACTGATTCTCTTAAAGATAACTTGTGGAAGATATATTCAGTCTTGCAGAAGTTCTCCAGGCGAGGTGCTTTTCTTCTAACTACCTTGGAGTTGTTATGTGGTAAGTGCCTGCTCTATGAAGCCCTGTTGTTCAAAGTTCGGTAAATATCCATCAGGAGGGAGAGCAATTACAAGGAAGTTAACTATTTCTTGAGTATTATCTGCGTCCTCACTATCCACACCAATACTTGAGATGGGAGCTTCAGGGTCTCTCTGAGGTCAACCTACAGAGCTGAATGGTTAAGTCTGACCACCAGTGACCAAAGCCTAGGGATCCAAGGCAATGGAGAAGTTACCTAGAGTCCTGTGTGAGGGGCATCATTTAGAGGTGGGTCTTAGGTGCCAAATCACTGCTGTTGAACCACCCAACTATATACAGTCTCTAAAACAGTGGTCCCCAACCCTTTTGGCACCAAGGACAAGTTTCCTGGAAGACAATTTTTCCACGGACCAGGGAGGGGGATGCTTTTGGGATGATTCAAGCACATCAAGAGAAAACCTAAGGAGATGGTGAAGAATGGGGGAGCCTGGCATGCTACAGTTCACGGGGTCACAGAGTTGGACACAACTGAGCAGCTGAACAGCAACAACCACAAGCACGTTACATTATTGTGAACTTTATTTCTAATCTACTGCTGCCACTTATCTGACAGAAGGTACTGGACCATGGCCCAGAGACTGGGGACCCCTGCTCTAAAGTACAGCCCTCATGCTATTACTCCTCCATTCCAAAACTTTCTATGGCTCCCCAGTGCCATGAAAACAAAGTCTAAAAGCATTGGGGAGAGCAGGGAGAGCATCAGTATGAAATGTCTTTTACAACCTGCCTTGAGTCCACCCATCTGGCTATACCCTACCAGAATCTCCTATGCACGGCCTTCCTTCCCCTTTTCTCTGTCTGTATTTCAAGCCCAATCCACACCCACCTCCACCGTGAAGCCTCTTCTACCTCCGTCCCACAGCATCCTTGTCATCAGGCCCTCTAAAATGCCTTCCAGCAATTCCATTCCCATGAACCGAAAGTCCTCCCAACCACAAAACTGCCTGAACCACATTGGGTTCTCTTTCATTGTAAGAGGGAAAAGACTTTTCTCTGCAGCTGGTGATCTCCACTGGAGTTCAGCAGTCCTCCTATTTTCCGGAAGATGAAGTATTCAACCCCTTCCATGCCTATGGTTTATATTTTGCCAGCCCATGTCAACACTAATACAGTAACCTCCCATTTTTATTAAGCAGCGCTCAGTGTAATTGATGACATCTGCTGGGGCTGATACTGTAAGTGAAGGCTATTCTCAGTCCTGCCACCACCCACCGCCCACCCCACCCTACTCCACCCCAGCTCAGGATATAAATAGCCAATAGCAGCTACACCTGGGCTACAAAGTGGGGCTTCTCAGCAAAGGTCCTCAATTATACCCAGAAAGTCATGAGGTTTTCTGTGAGGATTTATCTCAGCAGATCCAGTTTACAAACCTGCAGAGCTGGAAAAAGAGGGAGCCATGGCAGGAAGATGCTGCATAGGGCAGCCAACTTTCTTCAGAGAGAAAAATCCCTGTCTGGGCTTTTTGGTTAAACAGATTTAAATAGTATGTTCAAAGGAAGCTATCACTTGTATCATATATGTACATTATCATTTACATATATCAGGTGACAAATATATGTAAATATGTGTGTAACCTATCCAAATGTGTACTAGTAAAAATTAAAATGCCTTTTCCTTCTTTGGTAAAGTTTTAATATCTGTTGGCAGGCCTTGAGGGAGAATAAATCTGACATTTATTAACATTTGATCCTTACAGAACTAGAACCTAAGTCTTTTTCTGGACTGGAAAGCATTAGTTCCCGGTCTCCATCACTTGTGTAGCTCCGTAAGCAAAATAGTGTTTGCAGAAAGGCTCATTTACCAGGTCTACACAGGGACAAGTTGCTCTATATATGAGTGTTCTTCCAACATGAAAGTATAGCCTTTTAAGAAATTTTGACCATTTTTGATGGAAAACATCTAAATTACAAATACCTTCTGATGCTTTATTGTGATGATTCAATCACTATAAAAGTTGTCAATTCTCCAAAGACTTCAAGAAGGCCGAAAGGAATGTACAGGCTACGGTACATAGAGTCACAAACAGCTAGACGTGACTGTGTGCAAACACACAAGAGGAATGTGAAAAGATGCTCATCACTGATGAGCATCAGAGAAACGCAAATCAAAAGCAGTGAGGCACTGCTTCACACCAGGCAAAATGGCCATCATCAAAAGTCCATGAACAGCAGATGCTGGAGAGGGTGTGGAGAAAAGGGCACCCTCCTACATCATTGGCAGGAATGCAAAAATGTAAACTGGTACAGCCACTATGGAGAGCATTATGGAATTCCCTCAAAAAATTAAAAACAAAGTTGTCATATGATTCAGCAATCTCACTTTTGGGCATAAATATGGAAAAAATGAAACTTATTTAAAAACATACAAGCACCCCAATGTTCATAGCAGCAGTATTTACAATAGCCAAGACATGGAAGCAACCTAAGTGTCCATAGATAGATGAATGAAGAAGATATGGTATGTATACACAGTGGAATACTACTCAGCCATAAAAAAGAAGGAAATAATATCATCTGCAGCAACATGGATGGACCTAGAGATTATCATCTGAAAAGACAAGATTATACGATACCACTTATATTTGGAATCTAAAAAATAATACAAATGAACATATTTACAAAACAGAAACAGACTCACAGACATGGAAAACAGACACAATTACCAAAGGGGAAAGGATGGAGGACAGATAAATTAGGAGTATGACATTAACAGATACAAGTCACTATATGTAAAACAGATAAACAATAAGGATTTACTGTATAGCACAGGGGACTATATTCAAACCTTACAACAACCTATAATGGAAAAGAACCAGAAAAAATATTCATATCTAAGTATAATTCAACCACTTTGCTGTATACCTGACACAAACACAATATTTTAAGTCAAATATACTTCAATTAAAATGTTTTGTTTAATTTTTTAAACTGTTGATGTATGAGGCCCTTGAAGTCCACTAAGATGGTAGAGTCCACTGAGATGGTGCCGCCCAGACAGGGCCTCCGAAGAAAGCCTTTCCTGGCACCTGTCCACAACACACACGTGCATGCCCACTAAATCTCCCACCTATAGACTCACCGCACACACCTGCATCACAGCCTTTAACATACCCCACTGCAATTGCCGACTGAGCTATTTCCCCACTCCTCACTGTGAGCTCCTCCTGGAGGAGGAGCCAGAAATAAACAGACCATAGATTTTTTGTTTTATCCCCAAGACTCGGCTTTGTGCTTGCACACACAGTGCTAGGTCAATGAACATTTGAGAATGAATGAATGCTTGCATGTGTGTATGAAAGAACAAAGTGCTGCACTCCTTGGGGCATAACACACTAACTGTCTCTGTGGACACCGTAATGCCAATCTTGCTCACAAGACAACCAGAGTCCAGATGGAGTGACCTATTAAAGTGGCAAAGGAGAGGGCAGAAAAGGGCCCTCTATCATGTTACACATCAATGCCTTCCTTGACGTCTTTGTGTCAAGTTGACCACTGTGATCACATCAAACACTCAAGCTACAGAAATGAAGCTGATTCTCAGAAGTATGAATCTTTGAGACCTGGTAGCTACATGTTCCCTCTGAGTATAAGCATTAATTGCATATACGTACTTAACACCATTTCAGCAGCAAGGTCTGTGCTAAGGGCAGCCACAAATGGAACAATAGGAACAGGGATGTGATTCACAGCAGGCCTTCACTGCGTCTTAAATAACTCCCAGGAGGACAGAGGTGGTGATTTATAATGGCCCGCAGGAGCCTGGCTTTGTGCTTGTAGGGTGAGTGGAAACAGCCCTCTGAGGGCTAAAATCAAGTGGTCCGTGAACCGCCTGTGAAACAAGCTTCTACTTGAAACCATGAAGAAGTTATTTAAACAAAGGAAATATCAATGCCCTTGAAAGCCTCCTGAGATTGGCCTATTTCTAGACAAGAAAGTTTCATTTTTGTGGCTCATGTCAGTTCCATGAATGAAATCATTGGATTCAGCCCAACAATCCACCAGGTTAGTCTGATAAGCATTTTACTATTTTGTTTCTTTGTGTGTTTGTTTTCTAACAAAACCAGCCAATGATTATAGTGGTCAATTCAATAAAAACATTATTTAAATCTTAGACAATCTCAGACAAATAACCAACTTGATAAAATAATTTCTATCACCCCAATCTATTTAGTCCCCCAAAGTTGGTAAAATAAAACAGCTAGCTGGCCTTTGTGGGAAGAGGAAGTTAGCAGGCAAAGAAGGAAAAATGACATCGCATTTTCCCATGAAATATACAACAAGAAATGGTGCATCCTTTACCTTGGTCAAAAGGCTTGTTTGGGTTCCAGTTTCTGAAATAATCATCCTATATAAGGAAAAAAAATAGAAAACAAAAGTCAGACTTCAGGAAGTTTCTCATATAACTGCATAAAAACCTGCCTTTCCCCCTACCACCTCCCAAAACACAAAGGAAAACGCTAAGGGTTCAAAACTTTTTCTAAGGCATTCACGTGCAATCAAAAGGAAAAACCAATACAGTATTGTAAAGTAAAATAAACTTTTTTAAAAAGTATCAATTGACTTTTCAAATTCTTGTCTTTCAAACTGTATGGTTATACACTAGGAAGAGTTAATACATTTCAGCCTATTATGGAAACAGCACTGCTCTTCCTGGTTTGACAGATAAACCGAGACACCTTCTAAGTGCAAGATGTATTTGCTATCAATTATACCGCAGGTGATGCCTAGCTGTTCTCACTTGGGATTAAGCCTCTGTGTTTGTAACCACTGATAATTCAACTGTCAACATTTCTCCTAAATGGAGACATGTAACTTTGGTGCACATTTCCAGTTTTCTAGCACTTCTCGAAACTAAAAGCAGAGGGCCATTCAAATGTGAGAATTAACCACTGGCATATATTCACCTTAATACCATTTGTTCTGGTTGTGTAGATAAAAAACAAAGGCTGGCCAATCGGTTGATTCATAACCGTGTCTTTCTTGCATGTAGCTTGACTCAATTTATGCTCCAAGGCTAGACAGTTGATCACGTTGAAATTGTAAGGGTCTAGGTCACTCATGGCTCCATCATCCTGTTAACCTCTTCCTCACTTCTAATAACCCTTCCCCTCCAAACCTTCACTATCCAGTTTCCCTTCTCTGCTGCCTTCACCCACTCTACTGCAGATGAGCACACTCCCTCTGTCAGCTCAACTCAACTGTCTGAGGATGCAGGGGCCCTGCCAATGGATAACAACCCCCCATCCATTTTAGGGCATGTGCCCCCATTCAGTTAATTTCCTCCTGTGTACACTCAAATGATTTGTGGGACATGTTTTTGGCTGGCACTCTGCATGCTGCAGTTCCAGAAAGCTGTCCAAAATGAGGCCTGGATTTCTTTTCTAGAAAAGCTCATTTACACCAAAGTACACAATTAGTTTCAACTATGGTCCATGCTCTCTCCTGTGACCATTTATCTCCCACACCATCTCTTTGCATTTTATTGGTCTCTGTGTCATTCAATTACCTGGCTTTATTAGATCCTAGTTGAGTTCACCTAAGCCCTTAAATAGATTTTAGGAAACTGGATTTAGAGTAAAATCAGAACATTGCTTCTTGGGCGGTGATTCCATTTCCAGGGCATGAATAAACATGAACAGTTTCCTCTGGATCCTGGGGATTCGGCATTAAATCATGTTTAACTCCAAGGAATTGGTCCAATTTGCTCTGGCTTTAATTTTATGCCATAACTGGCCTTCTCAACCCAGCTGGTTAGGAAATCTCTGAGGTCTACATCATGAAATAGCACTGAGAAAGTTTAAAAGAATCCCTCTGTCACATCTCTCTCCATTTATTATTTTAAATACAATCCTTATCTCTTGAATTATGTGGTTTGAACTTGGCAGCCAAAGTTAATGGTTCTCAGCTAAGGGCTGGATGATCAGTGGGAAATTTACCACCTGATTTCTCAGGCTGGATGGCCAATCTACTCTTAGCAAGTGAACAGAAGCAAGTGACTTAGACATTCTGTGGAGAAGGCAATGGCGCCCCACTCCAGTGCACTTGCCTGGAAAATCCCATGGACGGAGGAGCCTAGCAGGCTGCAGTCCATGGGGTCGCTGAGAGTCAGACATGACCAAGCGACTTTACTTTCACTTTTCACTTTCATGCATTGGAGAAGGAAATGAAAACCCACTCCAGTGTTCTTGACTGGGGAATCCCAGGGATAGGGGAGCCTGGTGGGCTACCGTCTATGGGGTCACACAGAGTCAGACACAACTGAAGCGACTTAGCAGCAGCAGCAGACATTCTGCTGTTGACAAGGGAAAGAAAAGAGATAACCTAAGATGAACTCATCCTCACTATTGGAGAAAAAAATAACAAAACCTCCATCCTTCCAGCTGTGGTCCATAAGTGCCCTCTGATAAGGATGGCACCACCTATTTGTAGTCTGAAATCACGTGAACTATTTTCTACTTGAACATGCTGCTTTAATACATGGAAGTCCTTGGAAGCTTAGGCTGTGAGTCTGACAGGGAAGGACTGAAGCCAAAGACAAGTTCCTCTGCTTTAACCTCACATGTCACAGTCTCTTTGATGTCCAAGTAAGGTTTGAGCCAGTCTCAGGAACTGAATATTTCCTAACAATTTCAACATTGTTATAACTTGGATGGAATGTGAAGCATTCTACTGGACCTTGTCACTTTTCCAAGCTAACTATAATTGCCATTTTTGCATGTTTCTTGGGGAAAGTCAGAGATTTCAAGATGAAACTTCTGCTACTGCTAAGTCACTTCAGTCGTGTCTGACTCTGTGAGACCCCATAGACAGCAGCCCACCCAGCTCTACCATCCCTGGGAATCTCCAGGCAAGAACACTGGAATGGGTTGCCATTTCCTACAAGTGGCTATCTGCATGAGAATATTTAAAACTCATCACACATGTAATAATACTGCCTAATTCCTACCCAAATGTGAAAGTACACCTTGAGTTAAAGCTCATTATGTAGAACAAGTCTCTCTAACAGGCTCTCGCCCAGCAAGGCCAAGTGGGGAAGGAGAATGACTCCCTGCCTCTGATTGCTTTCACCCTGCCTGGAAATATAATCATCTGGAAAGCAGATGGCCAAAGCAGACCCCAATGAGCCAGCAGTGCAGACAACCTTGGTTGTGACCCCTTTGGCTCCAGCTGAGAGACAGGCACCAGAGCCCACTTGGGGGTTGGTCGATGAGCACAGGGGAGGGGAGTCTCTACTGGGCATGGCCATAGCGAGGTCCAGACATGCAAGGCCAGAGCTCGTGGATCAGCCTTCCACTCTGTACCAGCTAGGTCTGCAGATATGACCCGTCCAAGCCCCTGGGGCCGTACTGATCAATGCACTCTTCTGCTAGGAGAACGTTGGTGAAAGAGCATCTAAATCCACATGGAAACGTCGAAAAGAATGCCTTCTAGGGCTTCACCTCATCTGGAGCCTTACTTAACAGTCAGTATGCCCAAGGGACAAAGGACAGCTGGATGGTCATTTCTCCAGCGCCTAAGACCAGCGGCACCAGCCCAGCTTTTCCTTTATCTTATTTTCTGTCTCAATTTTGTAAATGTAACATATATTTTAGGTTATCCTTAAACAGACCCAGAACTTGCTGTGTTGTTGACAACACTCAGCACCTGTTTTCTCACAGGACAAATCCCAACACGGGAAGCAGTGTGACAGCCCCAACATCACCCCAGTACTGCCCTGTAACCAAATGTGTTCCTGCTGTGTGGCCCCCAGAATTTGGCCCACAGAGCATAAAAGTCTAGGGCCTCAGGAGCCCTTGCCTCTGACCTTCCTTCTGACCCAATAAAAATGTGACCTGTTCAAACTCAGAGTGTGGTGGAAGGCATGGTGGATGGACTTAATCTCATGCACTTGCCAGGAGAGCTGTATCCATCTAAGCTGGCCTCTTAACTGGTAATTTTATCATCTAGTGATAAAGCCTTTAAAATGACTTGGAAGGACCTCAGCATCAGTTAATTTTTAAAACAGACAATCTAAACAGAAAGATACATACCTGGATACAGTCATTTATTAAATTCATTAACTCCTAATAGCGCATTCTACAAACTGAAGAGTGAAGGGTGGCAGTGTTACCACACATGTGTATTTTATGCACTACCCTGCACAGGATAGGGCTTCCCTGGTGGCTCAGATGGTAAAGCGTCTGCCTGCAGTGTGGGAGACCTGGGTTCAAGCCCTGGGTTGGGAAGATCCTCTGGAGAAGGAAATGGCAACCCACTCCAGTACGCTTGCCTGGAAAATTCCATGCACTGAGGAGCCTGGTGGGCTACCATCCATGGGGTCGCAAAGAGTCAGACATGACTGAGCAACTTCACCTTCACCTGCACAGGATAATTAAGTCAGACCTCTGCTGGACGGGGGAGAGAAAAGCCTCCTTCTAAATTCTCATCATACGAGGAAGACCTGATTCCACTTCATGACACCACTTCAAAAATGAAAATCACCGAAATCTTTAGGGACTGTTATAACCCAGAAGATCCTGTAAATTTGAAAAGTCTCAAATTTGAGCCTGCTGACTCATGTCTAAAATCATGAAACATTGCAGGGGAGCATACAGACATAGTTAAAAGAAAAAAGAAAAAAATCACAAGTTGGCATACAAATCCCAGCAAGAAAGTGACAAATGATAGCATTTAGAAAAATAAGAAAGGGGTGGTGCTGACTGTGGAGGAAGAGTCATGGAATGACCATAGCCCCAATTATTTTTTTAAATCCTCCACAACTGATCAACAGAGATAAAATCATATTCATTTTATTAACATTCAATATCCCACAAACCTAATACTGGATCCTAAGAAATTACTGGCACCCAGTAGCTGGTACAAAGAAATTCAACTCTAGGTTTTTAACTACTTTAGAGATACCCTGTTTCAATAAGCATTCATGGAAAATGAAATCTCTTTAAAATATATATATATATGTAACATATATTTTATATTATCATATATAATAGATATTAATTCCCAGGTGGCACAAGTAGTAAAGAGCTCTGCCTGCCAATGCAGGAGATGTAAAAGATGCTGGTTCGATCCCTGGATTGAAAAGATCCCCTGGAAGAGGAAATAGCAACCCACTCCAGTATTCCTGCCTGGAGAATCCCATGGACAGAACAGTCTGGCACGATACGGTCTATAGAGTCGCAGAGAGTGAGACACAACTGAAGCGACTTAGCACACTCAAGGATATAATACATATCAGTATATGTTAATAATAATATATATATACACACACCAAAGAACATTCTGCTGTATAATGCATCTTCCAAGAAAATGTTTAAGCCTCCCTACCAGGAAATGATGCAAAAAATATCCTGCCATAATTTTAGTGATTAAGTCTCTTTATCATAGACATCATAACCCATTGGAAAGTCTCTCATTTTAGCGAACTGTGATCGGGAAATTGAATTTTTCTTCCATTGTCCCACTGCCCCCAAATGGCTGATACAATTTAGTTCAGATATTCCCCAGGGGTTTGCCTTTCCAGAGGTGCTTATGTCAGCTCCAAAGAATGTTAAAGCAACTCTGAGGAAGAGAGTGGCACAATCAAACGGAAACCACTTCTGCAATCCAACTGCTTTACTCCCACTTACGAAGATGATGATGGCACGTATGATATATTTTACAGCTTTAGCTACCACAGATCAAATATACTCAGCTCTCATGGGAAGATCATTTCTCTTTTATACATATTTTAGCTAAGTTGTTTGAACACTGTAGTTTCATCTGAAGATTACCTGAGATAATACAAATTAGCAGCCTAGAAAATAAGTGGGTGCCTCATTTCTCTCGACCAGGAGTGAGCCATGGAGACATGTACACAGATACCGAAGAAAGTAAGGCTAAGCGAGGGCAGGCAGCCTCTTTGAGGTCATCTGAAGACCCCCTGTAGATAAAAACAAAAGAGAAAAGCACTGCCCTGCAGGGCAAAGTGGACTACAGTCAGGTTTATAGATCCTGCTGCTGCTGCTGCTGCTGCTACTAAGTTGCTTCAGTCGTGTCTGACTCTGCGACCCCATAGACGGCAGCCCACCAGGCTCCCCCGTCCCTGGGATTCTCCAGCCAAGAATACTGGAGTGGGTTGCCATTTCCTTCTCCAATGCATGAAGGTGAAAAGTGAAAGTGAAGTCACTCAGTCGTGCCTGACCCCATGACTGCAGCCTACCAGGCTCCTCCGTCCAGGGGATTTGCCAGGCAAGAGTACTGGAGTGGGTTGCCATTGCCTTCTCTGATCCTACAAGGAGGTTAATCCCACTTTATTGAACCCCATACTTTTACAAAGACGTCAGTTAAGGGGCTACAGGCAAATTGCTCTCCAAAGAACGCAGTGCGAAAAAGTATCTTTTTATACTACTTGACTGGGGAGAATAAGAAGGAGGGCTGGCTGGCAGGTGGGGAAAGTGTCTCTGAAATGATCATAGAAATCATTGGAAATGTGAGACTTCCAGGTGACATTGTACTGAAAGTGTTAGTCACTCATTCATGTCCAACTCTTTGGGACCCTGTGGACTGTAGCCCATCAGGCTCCTTTCTCTGTGGAATTCTCCAGGCAAGAATGCTAGAGTGGGTAGCCATTCCCTTCTCCAGGGGATCTTCCTGACCCAGAGATCTAGCCCAGGTCTCCAGCATTGCAGGCAGATTCTTTACCATCCGAGCCACCAAGGAAGCCCCAAATGACATTATATAAGTGAACTTGCCTGTAATTTTAATTTGTGTGCAGTAGAAATCCCTACTCATGATGCTATTGGGAAATACAAAACATTCCACCTATTGAAAAAGAAGTTGGCTTCTCATACACCCCCTCACCTCTAAGCTATTTCCAGTAACATCTCTGGGTAAGCACTGTGCTGTCAGTCTTCTCTCCATCAGGCCTGTCCTTCCCACCCTGGTTAAGAACCCCAATAGGAATCCTTCTGCATGAAGCATTCAACCACCCAGCCCAGCTTGGGCAGTGACTCAAGGCCCCCTGCCCCGTCACTCTACAGATCCCACTCATGAGAACCCTGTACACTAGGGACTGGGAGCTGGACCAATAATACATCTTCATGGGCACAAATCACACCCACACACCTGGGCCAGGCTAATTCTGAGCAGATTTGGATCTTACCTGCACATTCCCCCGGGGCAACACTCAACAGTACATAGTAAGTCCTGGCTCTACTGGAGTCAGCTGAAGTAAGCTGATTCAGCTTTAACATCTCCATATTCCTGTGAAATGCGCATAACTGTTCCTGATGTGCACATAAGGACAGGTGGGTGTATGTTTATACAGACACTCTAAATCACTTGCTTCCTGAATAGAGTAATTCTTTGATAAATTGGTCTGACATTTGGTATAAAGTCCTGCAGGCCTCAGACAAAGTGATTTAGAAAATAACAATGTCAGTTGCTCTGCTCTTTCAATAAATAACCCACCAGTAAAACACAGATAATAACTGACAATCATACTTGTACTGTAACTAATGAGAAAAGATAAAGCAGCAAATGGACTGTTTATATGCATTTGATAAATTGCGTCCCCTGGATATACCCATGAAAAATAAATGTGTGTGGTGCTGGTTCACTGAACTAAAACAAATATTTACCACTGAGATTTAGGATTGAGAGTGATATTTACATTTTATTTGGCAACTATTTTGATGCTATGTCTAATACACAGTGGAAAAGTAAAAACCTACCTCAACTTCCTGAGTACGAAAGCATTATGAATGAGAAAAAAAAAGAATCACATCAAACAATAGGAAGGAATGTAAACATTTTTGATAATTGCATCAAATTTTCAAATTATAACATTAGAGAGGTCACAGGCAGACATTTTCCTTTATGTTATCAACCATCACTCCCTTTAAAAGGTCCCCTCCCTCGTTCACTAAGTTCATGAAAAGAACATTAGGTTCTTGGTGGAATAAGTGAAGTGCAGGAAAATCTGAGGGCCCTCTGGTGATCTGTGTCATTACTGTAGAACAGCTAGCAAAATCGTGATTAAATCCAAATATACAGGCACAATTATCTTTGAGAATTTTAAATGACTAATTTGCTGTGACACTGGTCCAAAGAGTGAAATTCAATGAAAGTCCTGAGATGACATCAGAGAACAAAAATAAAAGACCTTCTACATTTCTGCAAAGAAAGTATTTCACCTTGCAGCTCCAAAATAGCTTCAAGGGGTCTAAAACCTGAGAAGGACATGAGCTGATAGTCCTGGGATGTAAAATGAATAGCACCGTCATGGCCCATCCAGGTGATTAAGGGATTATAACCACCACAAGAAATCTCCCTTCCTCACGGCTGTCTGCTTGTCCTTGTCTGTCCATCCAAGCTGGGTTCTGGAGGAGTGACTGCTGATTGCAGCTTTTCTCAAAGAGAAAAACTGAGTCTGAGATCTGTTCCAGAAAGGGTGCCTTACACCTGACTCTCTCTTCTGGGAATACAACAGATCTATGATGCTGCACTTGTACTCTGACCAAGACAAGGGGTGTCTTCCCAGACTCAAAGCCACCCATTCCCTTGACCTCAATAGCAAAATGATCAAAACACCTGAGCTAGCCAGGAGTGGGCTTTTGAATGTCCAAACAGGAGAGAAACAGAAGGGTTATGGATTTAAATACAACAGAAACACTATGAACAGGACAGGCTGTGAAGCAGACATACGCTCAGATCTTGCCTCAAACACTCACCCACCAGCTGGCCTGGCACAAGCCCCTCAGCTTCTGAGTTGCCGCCCCCTGATACACAAACAAGACCGCTGCACCTACCTTGGAGGATGGGTGACAACAATTTGCAATAATGTGGCAGTGACTGGGATATTATCAGGCACAAGGAATGACTCAATAAATTAAAATGTACACTTTTGTGTCCATCTCCAGAGGTTTATAATATTGAGATGTCTCAAAAACATTGAGAGAAACAGGCTTATAGAAATAATGATATGCTTAAAATTTCAGTTATGTGGCTCTTGTGCATTTGAATCATACCAAGTAGGCCCAAATGAAGGGAGACCAATTGCCCTTGGGAACAATAATTATGAAATATTTTCAATGCATGCAATTTTATTAGTCTTACGGATGAAGAGTGGCTTAGAAAAAAATGCAATGAAATGTGAAAACATGGGTTGCAGGCACGTCTCTGTTTAAAGGTCAGGCTCCCATTCTCTAAGATTTAGTGACCCTGTCTATTAAAAAAAAAAAAAAAAAAGATAATACTTACACCACAGAGCTGTCTGTGCAACCACTGAACCAGGGAGAGATGTTTTGAACCACTGTTATCAATTACACATCATCTAATCCTAAGTAAATTTAAGTTTCAATTATGACTCGCTATATTCTCTTAAGTGGACTAGGCCTGCTCTGAACAGGTAAAATTTCTGCATAATCATTAATTTACATGTAGAATACAGTCAGAGAAACCCAGAGAAGGGTCACTTCATTGAAACACCAAGTAAGGCCCTTGCCATCTTGGAGCATATAAACCTCTCCTTACAGAAAATACAAATCGTACTGACCCAAGGCCTAGTCCTGTCTGAGCAGCACGAACTCCAAATTAATCAGGTCCCACCATCTTTCTGAGAATGCCACTCCAGCCATCGCCGCTCCCTCCCCACCGCCCCCCACCACCAAGGCTGGCAGGCCTCAATCAACATCCAGATGCTGCCTTCCAGAGAATAAAACACTGGGTCTGAACTGTCACCCACACAGCCTCTGCCTCAGCCAGGTCCCCAGCTTCTCCTGGGGTCACCCCCACATGCCCAGCCAGTCTCCCTCCCTATACGCTGTTCAGGCTATCCCCTTTGCTGCTCCTACCAGGATCCTCTGAAAGGACATCAGCCCTCACCGCGCCCTAGTATCAAATACTCCAGTTGTCCCCACAGCCCCCTGGCCAAGACCAAGCTCACGAGCAGCTCCCAGAACCCTGCGAGGCACAGCCCCTGCTGAGTCCTCCAGTCCCTCTGAGGACACACCCCTGCCCACACACTTCACTCCAGCCCCACATGAGCTACTTCTCAGGGCTGCAGCAGCCAAGCTCCAAAATTCTACACACGCTGCATCCTCTGTCCCTGAAACCCCTTTCCTCTCCCTTCTCTGACTAACATTCACTGCTCTATCAGTGCGTGGTTTAGATTAGACGAGGGTCCTCATGGGCCACCTCCCTGTTCCCAGTCCCTCCACAGCAGAGATGTGTCTGCTGTGTGGTCTACAGCCCTTTGGCGGCCCCTAGCAGAGCCCTGATGTCACCGGTCTGCAGCGGTTGACCGCTTTCCGGCCACCCGACTGCACACCTGCCAGTCCTCAGGGCTGGGGCAGGGTGTCTTCCCCTCCACACCTAGGGCCAGCACGGTGCCTGTTCTGAACCAAGTACTCAGTGAGCACCTCCTATAAAGAAAGAATCACTCAACTTCTGTGGCTTCTTTTATATCAGCTGCAGATTCCCAGTTAATTCCCCTTTGATTCAGAACACAGGCTCTGTGTCCTGGAAGTTTCAGAGGATGGTGAAATGGGCAACTCCTTTAGTGTGACTTCACCTGGGACAGTTACAGGAACGTGGCATCAGCAGAGATGATGGCATAAGACCTTGGAGGGAGCAAACAAGGAGGGCTGGTGGACCTCTGCCTCACAGCCTCGCTCCACGGCTGCTAATGCCCCGAGTCACCCCAGGGAACAAACGAACTTCATGACTTGGCTTGCCACAGCTGGCAGATGTCTGATGCAAGATTCAGAATCTGAGAGAAGTTGAAGTTGAACCCCAATCAAAAAATTAAAGTAATAGTAACGTTTTACATTAACATCTAAGAATAATAGCAGCTACCGGTTTCTGAGTGCTCAGCATGGGCCAGGCACTGTGCCAAGCTGACCGTGTTTTAACTCGCTGAATTCACATAGCTGTGTCAGGGAGGCACAGTCAGCACCCTGATGACCTACCTGGGAAAACTGGGGCTCAGAGAGGTCACATTACTGTAAGTTTACACAGCTAGTAAGAAGAGGCAGGAGGATTTGAGCCCAGGTTTGCCCAGCTCTGGAGATTTCTTTTTCAAACTGGACAAATCAATAATCATAACAATATTTACATTAGGGGCTTCCCTGGTGGTTCATTCAGTAAATAATCTGCCTGCAACACAGGAGACCCTGTTTGGATCCCTGGTTAGGAAGATCCTCTGGAGAAGGAAATGGCAATCCACTCTGGTAACAATATTTACATTCAGTTCAGTTCAGTCGCACAGTCGTGTCCGACTCTTTGCGACCCCATGAATCGCAGTATGCCAGGCCTCCCTGTCCATCACCAACTCCCGGAGTTCACTCAGACTCACGTCCATTGAGTCCGTGATGCCATCCAGCCATCTCATCCTCGGTCGTCCCTTTCTCCTCCTGCCCCCAATTCCTCCCAGCATCAGGGTCTTTTCCAATGAGTCAACTCTTCGCATAAGGTGGCCAAAGTACTGGAGTTTCAGTTTTAGCATCATTCCTTCCAAAGAAATCCCAGGGTTGATCTCCTTCAGAATGGACTGGTTGGATCTCCTTGCAGTCCAAGGGACTCTCAAGAGTCTTCTCCAACACCACAGTTCAAAAGCTTCAATAGTACGCCACATTGGGAGACTCCAGCATGGTTGGGGAACAGAAGAACTAAGAATGTGCTCTAGTCTTGGGGTTTAGACCTGGCTCCCAGTCAAGGGGGGGCCACCCCATGAGAGGACAGAGGGATGGGTGAGGTGAGAATGAGCAGAGATAGTTGGTTGGGGTCTCCTCACAGGTCCAGGGAGGTGGAGTGGGCAGGAGATGATGAGCTGCTCCTAGATTAATGAGGTTCCAACAGACAGATCCTGGTTCTCTCCACCAAGCACTGTGTAGCAGTCAGGGTCACTGGAAGAGTTGCTCCTAGGGATGCCGGGGGCCTTCTCTGACTGCCAGCATGGCAGAGCTCCACATACTATGTTAAATGCACCGAGTGAACAGAGGACCAGTGAGGTATGTGAAGACTGGAGTACCTGGGAGAAAACCCAGCGCTCACTCCCTACTAGAGATGGAACACAACGGTTGCAAGAAATGGCAAGGGATTTGACACACAGCCCAAAGGCCTCCCAAGAGGCTCTCTCTACCACTGCATTGATCCTTCATGCATCTGAGCCTCAGCTTTCCCATCTATGAAAGGGGAAATGTAAACACCTGCCCCACGGGGTCTTTGTGCAACTGGACAGCAAGTCCATTTGTCCTGTGCCTGGCTCTGGGAAAGTAGCCGGGACACCCAGACGTCCTGACCCCTCCCGACCCCACACGGCGCCCGAGGCTTCAGAACCATGGCCAGCAGCTCTGGTGACAGCAGCCTCAGGAGCAAGCCCCACAGAGGAGCGCTGTGTGGGCTCTGGACCAGGCGCCGCCATCACACCTGTCTGCCCCTACACGCTCTGAGGCTCACTTCAAAGTGGAGCATCCAACCCTGACATCAAGGCACTACACAGAAGACCTGGTGGCTTTGGCACCAGCCATCTCCCTGGGAAGCCACGGCCACAGACTTCGCATGAAATTTTCATTAGCTGCACAGCAAGACCTGCTGCCGTTCCTCCCAGCCCTGCCATTCAGCTTCTTCTCTTGGAAAGAGCACCTTGGAAAGTTAGCAGTAAAAGCTCCCTCACTGTGTCCCTGAGAGCATCCTAGCAGTCACCCTGCCTGCCCTCCTCTGCCTCCCGAGGCTCTGGCCCTTGGACCACATACATAGCAGATGTTCCCACCAATGCCCCAGAAACAAATCTGGTCAAGGTCTTTAGTCCACTTCAAAGCAATGATGTCACCATCAGAATCTGAGAGAGTTCCTTTGAAATCTGCAACTTCTGAAGTATGTTCCTGCTACGGTAAAGCGCAAACAAGCCTGCCAATTAGACCCACACTCCCCAGCCACAATTTCCCTCTGTGTTCACTGGCAAAGCTTCCACAGAGAATGGGAGCAGTGTTCCCTGTCCCAGGTACAGCCACTGCTATAACTAACTGGGGCTCACCACAAGCGTAGAACAATCTTCCCACACTGACTGAAGACCACTCCCCCATGGGACCTATACTCCCAAAGCCTGTTGGGTCCAATCAATCCTGAACTATGGACTAATAATCCTGGAGATGGGCTCATTTTCCTCTCACCTGACAAACATTTCTACAACTCTGTGATGGATGGAAGCCAGTCTCTCACCCTCAGCACTGCTAAACAGAGAGGCCTGACTTAGAGAAAGAATCCCAAAGCACCTTAGCCAGGCTCCATGCTTGAGAACTTGCTCATCTGACCACTTGGACAGGTAGATGATGTACTTATGTCATATGAAAAGACAGCATCCAGAGATAAGATAATCATCCTTATACCAAGGTCAATGTGTTTGAGTCTTGTGATAGCTGTTCAGCCCCAACTCTTGGGGATCTGTGTACTCCACAAACATCTAACCACCTTGTTGCCTTCTGGGAGGGTTTTTCCAAAATCTGCCTGGGGCACCCACAGAGACAAAGCAAGGCTGAAGCTGCAAGGAAGCTGGGGCCAGAGGCTCAAGGACCTTGGTGCCTGATGAGATGTCCACACCTAATCTCCAGGCACTGAGGAACCACTGAGGGCAAACTCGGAGGTGGCTCCCATCACAGTAGTGCTTTCTGAAGGTGCTGGGCTGATTAAGTGTGGGACAGGTTAGAAAGAGTCAATGAAACCAAGGACACCAGTGAAGACGTTCATTCCATGTGTGTACAATTATCACTTATGGAGCATTTGCTGCATGTCTGCCTTTGTGCTAAGAAACAGACACGAGTAATACTCTGCCCTTACTCTCAGAAGCCCATGGTCTGGCCAGTGTAGAGGGAGACAGAAATGTCAGCGGATGGAGCATAACGTACCTGGCAATGTGGTCATTATAAAGAGAAAATAGCTACAGAACACAGAGGAGGAAGCCACCACTCATCCCGGGGAACTAGGGCTGACTCTACTGAGGCAGTGGGACTTGCGCTGGGTCCAGATGGACAAGGAGTTTTCCAGGCAAGGAACATGCAGTGGGTGGGATGAGGAGCCAACAAGTGCAACGAGCAGGACTCTTTGCTGCAACAGCCCTCAACTCGGGCAACAAGAGAGCAAGCTTGAGCCCAGAGGCAGCCACAGAAAATGGATAACAGGGTGTCTGCTTTGCTCAGGGTCTCTGAAGCCCCCATGGCCACACTTCCGGTCTGCCACTTGCTCTGGGACCAGAAAGCCTGGAGCTGCCGTGGCTGATTACTGGCATCACTATGACCAGTCCACTCCAGTTGGAAGGCTGAGCAATGGCACTCTGTCTGGAGGGGCCACACTCACCCATGGCATGCCACCTCAGGGATGAGAGCCAGCTCACACCCTGGCCCTTCCAACCAGCAAGTGTTTCCATGCTGCCTGTCAAGAACATATGTAAGTCATATGGGCCATAATTGGAACCAACTAGTCTGTATGCCTGATCCTCTTTCTGTCCTACAGAGACACAGGGCCAGCTTGCTCAACCTTCCTTTATTAAATAAGCATCTCTTTCTTTGGAGGTGAGGTCTCTGAGAACAAAGGCTCTGGGAACCAAGACCCTAGAGGTCCCCCCTCCCACTCCCAGTCAATGATAACATTTAAGGTCCTCTTTTAATGGTAACAATTAAGGGTCTCTCACACGCTAGCAAAGTAATGCTCAAAATTCTCCAACCCAGGCTTCAACAGCATGTGAACTGTGAACTTCCAGATGTTCAAGCTGGATTTAGAAAAGGCAGAGGAACCAGAGTAAAAATTGCCAACATCTGCTGTGTCATTGAAAAAGCAAGAGAGTTCCAGACAAGCATCTACTTTTGCTTCATTGACTACACCAAAGCCTTGGACTGTGTGGATTACAACAAACTGTGGAAAATTCTTAAGAAATGGAAAAACCAGACCACCTGACCTGTCTCCTGAGAAATCTGTATGTGGGTCAAGAAGCAACAGTTAGAACTGGACCTGGAACAACAGACTGGTTCCAAATCAAGAAAGGAGTACTATGTCAAGGCTGTATATTATCACCCTGGTTATTTAACTTAAATGCAGAGTACATCATGAGAAATGCCTGGCTAGATAAAGCACAAGCTGGAATCAAGACTGCCGGGAGAAATATCACTAACCTCAGATACAAAGATGACACCACCATTATGGTAGAAGGTAAAGAGGAACTAAAGAGCCTCTTGATGAAAGTGAAAGAGGAGAGTGAAAAAGTTGGCTTAAAACTCAACATTCAGAAAACAAAGATCATAACATTCAGTCCCATCACTTCATGGCAAACAGATGGGGAAACAATGGAAACAGTGAGAAACTTTATTTCGGGGAGCTCCAAAATCAGTGCAGATGGTGACTGCAGCCATGAAATTAAAAGACACTTGCTCCTTGGAAGAAAAGTTATGACCAACCTAGACAGCATACTAAATAGCAGAGATATTACTTTGCCACAAAGGTCCATCTAGTCAAAACTATGGTTTTTCCAGTAGTCATTTATGGATGTGAGAGTTGGACTATAAAGAAAGCTGAGCACCAAAGAACTGATGCTTTTGAACTGTGGTGTTGGAGAAGATTCTTGAGAGTCCCTTGGACTGAAAGGAGATCAAATCAGTCCATCCTAATGGAAATCTGTCCTGAATATTCATTGGAAAGACTGAGGCTGAAACTCCAATACTTTGGCCACTGATGCAAAGAACTGACTCATCTGAAAAGACCTTGATGCTGGGAAAGATAGAAGGCAGGAGGAGAAGGGAATAACAGAGGATGAGATGGTTGGATGGCATTACCGACACAACACACATGAGTTTGAGCAAGCTCTGGGAATTGGTGATGGATAGGGAAGCCTGGCTCACTACAGCCCATGGGGTCACAGAGTCGGACACGACTGAGCGACTGAACTGAACTGAAGGCCTCCTGCTATTCCTGAGGGCTTCCTAGCCAATGTACCCATCTTTTAAAATCAAAACCCTCCAGGGCAAAATTACCAGCTAAAACCATTTCTATGGTAACAAAATACCTATCAATAAAGACATATTTATTTCTTGTGGAGTAGTACTCAGCCAGCAGAAGCCACGTCATATGTTTTTATTTTCAGGCTTTCTTTTCATGTATTATTTGGAAGATAACAGGAATGTTAATAACAATGCAGCCCCCTTCCAGTCTTAAAATCCAGTGATTCTAAATATGTCAGATAATAAATCAAATACACTTGAAAGCTCTATGTAAATGAAGTGGGAGCAATTTTCAAACTAGCAAGGACTGCAATGTACTGGAAGAGTCCAAGGAAGACTAAAACATTAAGCTGTTTTTGTCTTGGATTTTTATTTTTGCTTCCGATTTTTAAGAACCTAATATGAATACAAACAGTCCTTATATCCTAGATCTTTAAAATCTCTTTCCTATTAAATAACTTTTGAGCATTAAATAAAGAGTTTAGGGAATTCCCTGGTGGTCCAGTGGTTAGGATTCCATGCCTTCACTGCTAAGGGCATGGGTTCAGGCCCTGTAGATCCCACAAGCCACATGGTGTGGTAAAAAAAAAGAAAAAGAAAAAGAAAAAGAAAAGAAAGAGTGCAGTTGGGTTTTTTTTCCTCATGATGTCCAGAACTACCAAGAACCTTTTGGAAAAGTTTTCCAAGATCAAATTCTTTAGCCAAATTATCTTCTTATGAGAGGTGGAGACTCTAAGAAAGTCCCATACAAAACATGGGAAGAAAGAAACAAAGATGCAGTAAAGAGGACCAAAGATGCTAATGGTGATAATTTCATCCACTCCGTAACACCTTCCCCATGCCTGGAGCCCACTCCCTTAGAGGCCTGGGAAGGAAGAAGGGACAGCTGTGGCTACCAACATGCATGGAGCCAGGACAACGTGGTTACCCTGGGTAGTGCTGGGTCCCACTCATTATAAACAATCTTCCCATTTAGCCAGCACATGCTCACATTTTCTAGATACCTCAGCTATCCTTAAAGAATGCCCATGACCCATTGTAAGAAGACAAAACTACAGAAAAGATTCTTTGGATGGAAGAGACTTCTTCCTGCTTATATTTTATTATTTTTCAATTAAAAACTGACATGAATTACTTTCTATATTTGCATATTGTCTGTTCATTCATCCATTTACCCATTCATTCATTCAAAATTCTGTAGGATAGGGAAACAAAGAAAGCATTACCCTAAAATTTTGTTAAGGTTTTTTGAAGTTTTGTAAAGGTTTTTTTAAATTTTGTTAAATTACCCTAACAATTGTCCTAACATTACAGTCAGGACAAATCTAGCCAGAGAGGTAAAATCATTTTTACATGAATTCACACAGCACTAAAATCTGCAGTATATGATCCATCTACACCAACAGTTCAGACTGAGAACTGAAATCACAGCCCATGGGGAATAAGAAGGAAGAACCTCTGGGGCCACGACCTAAAACAATGACTAGGCACCTTTTCAGGCAGCTGAATAGAGTCACAGGCCCTTCTAATTAGCCTGTCTCCTGGCTGGCACATAGGGTAAGCATTCATTCATTCCTTTTGTCCTGGCATCCTATTAAGGAATGCAAGATCTGGAATAAGCAGGGGGTGACCCTCAGCTCACTCAGTACCACACAGCCCAAGGCCCCTGCCAGAAATAGCCAGGAGAAGGACCCGGACCTCACAGTAGAAATCGTACATTTACTCACAAGGTGGTGACAGCTCCTGAAACAAACCCCAATTGTGGCTCGATTTAATAAGGCATCCGAGGCTCAGATACTTCATCTGATTTACCGAGAGCACACACAAATCACAGCTAGAATCAAGAGGCACCTTGTCAGGGCTGCCTGCTGGAATTATTTGGGAACAACACTGCATGGGTTATTTTGGTGTTGCCCATCAAAACCTCGTATGTCTGTTTCACACACCTCTCTTTTCACAAACCTCAGCTCTTAACCTCGCTTGGAGCTGAAATCAATGGTTCGCTTCTGGATGTGGAACATAAAGAAACATAAAAGTCCATGGTAGTTTCTTAACTGGTAACTTCTCTTTACATCTCCACTGCCATTGGCCAAATGATTCTGGGTAAATGTTTTGCAACCTTTATGAGCTTCAGTTTCTTCATCTATAAAATGAGGGCAATGGTGTCCACTTCACTGGGAGGCTTACTTGGAACACACATGCAAAATGCCCAGCATGTAGTATGCACCAAATAACAAAACATGTCATTGCTTTTTTTTTTTTAATTGACCTCAGTATATCCTCTGCTGAAGCTGATAACAGAATTTGAAAAACAGAATGCTAGTTTCCTCTGGATGAGTCCATTTGTGATGCCGCCGTCCCGACTGCAGACATTTTTAAGAAATCAAATATGGGTAATGGCTGCTTTGGAAAAGCAGCAGCCACTGCTTGGTGCAAAAGTGTAAATAAAACGCCACTTAAGTAATCACATTACTTACAGCTTAACGCATGTGATCCAGAGCTGCAAGCAAGCATGTGTGTGATGGATTTCTCATTATCTGTTGGCTGCCACTGCAGCACATCCAAGCATCTGCAGGCATCCGGACTGGGAAAGTCTACATTAGCTCCTGGTGGGACCCACACTCCTGCTATCAGTGGAAACAGACGCAGCAGGAAGGAGGCGATGCCTTCATAAAAAGGTGATAATACAGAGACACGTCTGCTTGGGGAAGAGCTGCCAGGTTCTAGTCAGCAGTTAAGTGTCCCTTCCTTGGCTCTCAGGGGCTCCCAAAATAGTCTGGGTGAGAGGAATTCCCTAGCTGAATTCTCTTAGCCCCTGCCAGGTAGAGGTGGAGCCTCCTTGGATGCCCTGATATGACCTGATTTCGACTCGGTGCCAAGACTAAACAGCAAAGGAGACTAAACACCAAAGTCGAATGCTGGACTAAATCTATCATCTTTCTGAGGAGGGGCTCTGAAATCTCAGCAGACCAGAGCTGCCCTCAAGCATGGGCCTCCCAGGTGGTGCTAGTAGTAAAGAAACTGCTGCCAGTGCAGGAGACATAAAAAACACAGGTTCAAACCCTGGGTTGGGAAGATCCCCTGGAGGAGGGCATGGCAATCCACTCCAGTATTCCTGTCTGGAGAATCCTATAGACAGAAGAGCCTGGCAGGCTACAGTCCATGCGGTCACAAAGAGTCAGACACAACTGAAGTCACTTAGCACACACACATGCCCTCAAGAGTGCTAAGCACTAACTGGGGATATGTTAGGTCCTTGGACAATTTACACTCTGGATAAATGCAGAACTTCTAGAAAAGTCACTTGAGAATCCAACTACAAGCATACTCTAAAGATGTAGGTGTCTGTGGGGGCACAGGCTGGAATGTCCTCATGGAAGGATGTGGGAGTCACTTCCTCATATGAAATCCAAGTTCGCCAAGGCGCCTGCTGCCTTTCCTCACACAGAATTCCCTACACACAGGCAGCTTTGACTGCGACAAGGCAATCAGAGACTCTGCCGCTCCACCCCTACCTCCCAGCAGGGCATCTGTGCCCTTATGGTCTTCTCCCCTACCCTTTCTCATCAAAACTTGCTCCTGGACCTTTCTTCAGAGCCGGTAAAGAGGACTGAGACAGTTCCATTCAAATTCAAAAGGGATCCAATCTGAGGTGACAAAAATTCTGCCAGAGTGTCTGCCAGTAGAAAAAGGAGCAATGTTTGGGGAGAAAACCTTGACTAGCCCTTGAATTTAAAGCATACCTATCAGGTCCAGGCAAAGATGGAAGGTGAGGAGGATTAAAAATCAGTGGAAAGGAGACATTGGACAATATTACAAAGCTATAGTAATCAAAACAGCATGATATTGGCACAAAAACAGACATGTGGTCAATGGAATGGAATCAAGAGCCCAGAAACAAACCCATACATCTACCATCAATTAATCTTCAACAAAGGAGGCAAGAATATACAATAGAGAAAAGACAGTCTTCCTCAGCAAGTGGTGTTGGCAAAGTTAGCACCAGGTAAATCAGTGAAGTTAGAACACACCCTCGTACCATACACAAAATAAATTCAAAATGGTTTAAACTTGTAAATATGAGATATTTTTCTACCATAAAATTCCTAGAAGAAAGATAACATAGGCAAAACCTTCTCTGACATAAATTTTACCAATGTTTCCTTAGATCAGTCTCCCAAGGCAATGGAAATAAAAACAAAAAATAGTTTGATTAAAGTATTTATTTAAAAATAAATATTTATTTAAAAATAATCAAACTTATAAGCTTTTGCACAGCAAAGGAAACCATAAACAGAATGCAAAGACAACCTATAGACTGAGAGAAAATATTTGAAAATTATGTGACTGACAAAACGTTAATTTCCAAAATATACAAACAGTTCATACAACTTAATACTTAAAAAACAAAACAACAAACAACTTAGTCAAAAAGTGGGCAGAAGACCTAAATAGACATTTCTCCAAAGAAGACACACAGATGCTTAAAAGGCACATGAGAATGTGTTCAACATCACTAGTTATGAGAGAAATGCAAATCAGAATGGCCATCATTTAAAAGTCTACAAATAACAATTACTAGGGAGGGAGGATATGAGAAAAGGGAACCCTCCTACATAGTTGGTGGGAATGTAAGTTGGTGCAGCCACCATAGAAGGAAGTATGAAGGTTCCTTAAAATACTAAAAATAGAGTTGCTACATGGTCCAGAAATTCCACTCCTGGGCATACATCCAGAGAAAACTGTAATTCAAAAAGACACATGGACCCCAATGCTCACAGCTGCACTATTTATAATAGCCATGACATGTAAGCAACCTAAATATGCAATTTACCAGCAGATGAATGGATAAAGATATGGTATGCACATATATGCACACACACACACATAAATGTACATATATATGTACATGTGTGTATATACATACATACGCACACACAGTGGAATAATACTCAGCCATAAAAAGAAGGAAATAATCACACATTTGCAGCAACATGGATAGACCAAGAGATTATCATACTAAGTGAAATAAGTCAGAAAGATAAAGACATATGATATCACTTGTATGGGAATCTTGAACTTATTTACAAAACAGAAACAGACTCACAGATGTAGAAAACAAACTTATGGTTACCAAAGGGGAAAGGGGGTGGAGGAGGATAAATTAGGAGTTTGGGATTAGCAAATACAGACTATTATATATAAAACAGATAAACAATAAGGTCCTACTGTATAGCATAGGAGCTATATTCAATATCCTATAATAAATCATAATGGACAAGAACATTTTTTATATATATGTATATATACACATATGTATAACATGTCACTTTGCTATATACTAGAAACACAATATTGTAAATAAACTATACTTCAATTAAAGGAAAAAGAATGAGTGGAGATGGGAAAAGGTAATGAGTCTGTGATTGGTCTTTAAGGGAAAAGATATACAGTGACCAGGAAAATGAACATGGCAGTGTGAGAATATTTTCTCTTTTGGCAGAGAGGGTATTTTTTGGCTGTGTCACATGGACCACCAGGAAATTTCCCAAGAATATTTTCTACTACAGACCCAAAATGGAGCCAGTGGGCAGTAGAGCAAAGACCCAGGTACTAAGCAGGTGCTGGGACTCCACTATTTTCTAAAGCAAGATGAAGAAATCGCAGTTCAAGCTTGTGTTCACCCTACAGTGGAAAATAACATATGTCTATTGAATACCTGCTGCCAGGCAAGCACTGTGCTCTGCACTTTGCATTGATTATCCTCTATAATCATCACAATGCCTTTGCAAGAATGGAGGTAGCCGCTACATTTTACAGTAGAGAGGACTATGGATCAGAGAGGTTAAGTAACTTGAGCAGGGGGTCAGCTCCAGCTCTGTCAAACCACAGAGTCCTGGGCTCTTTCCACACACCATGGCAGCCCAGTACTCCCAGATGGTAGAGTACCTGCCAAGTTCTAGACCATCAGCTCCCAGAGGATGGACTCTACTGGACCCAACTCAGATGTAATCAACTTAAAAAGACTCAGAACAGCCCCTGGTCAAATCAGAGCTGGTAAACGGAGTTTTTATGATTCTCTTGAAAACTGTAATTTAATTATTTTGAAGGCAAATCTCACCTTTGACAAAGTAGAGGGAAGCTGAGCCTCTGGGCTAAGATGTGGGTGAAGCCAAAGTATGGAAAGCGTGGGGAGAAAAACTGAAATCCTAGGAGACACCCTGGGGTTGGGAGGACAAACTTATTACACCAGATATCTGGTGGTTTCTGAGCCAGAGTCACGGCTAGAGGACAGAGGATGAAACAGGATCTTTCCCCATTAGACGTACAACACTGAGAAGGTTCCAGGAGTGGGTGGTTCCCATCGTAAGTGAGAGCAGCTTGCTAACTGCACCAGCTGGCAGTCTGATCCATGAATCACCCCAGACTAATGTGCTTCTTCCCTGGCTAATAGCCATGAGGGTGGTGAACAGATCCTATGCCCTCATTTATGGGGAAGCACACACCTTAGCAGGTGGCACAGTGGTAAAGAGACACAAGAGATGCAGGTTCGACCCCTGGGTCAGGAAAATTCCCCAGAGGAAGAAATGGCAAGCCCCTCCGGTATTCTTGCCTGGAAAGCTCCATGGATAGAGGAGCCTGGTGGGCTACAGTCCACAGGGTTGCAAAGAGTTCAGCCATGACTGAACACCTAGCACAACAACACGCCTTAACAAACCTCAGGCCCAACTAACTAAAAGCTAGACCCAATTTTGATTTAGGTCACTGCTTGCCTTCCTGCTGGCCCTTGCATTCTGTTACATGACCAAGGGGTGCAAATGGCAGAACTGGAGAAAATACTGAATAAACTATGAACATATACTCAACCACATTCATGCTTGTTAACAATGCCTCTCTACCACATTATTCTTAAATTTTTCACAACTAAACTCTACCTGGGAACGTAAAGCCTCCTCACCATTATGTGAACAAGTCTCGTAATAACAGTAGCAGTTCATTACTGAGCCATTTTAGGTTCCATTTCTCCAAGAAAATAAATAACCAGTTTAAAGAGTGTCAGAAAAATGTTCCACTGGCACTCAGCTTAAACATGATTATTTATTAGAAATTATAAAAGCTACTCACACCTGTGGTAATTCTAAGCACACAAGGGCCTCAGCGAGTTTTAGATTTAAAGGTGGGAAAGAAATGAAAAACACAGAAGTGCTATGGATTTTCACTTTGAATAGACCTTCATCTCTTGGCCTTTGGGGCTGCTCTTGATGATGGGAGACTCTTGCACCAAATGCTCAGATAGAGAGAACCCTGGAGAAAGATTTATAAGAGGTAGAAGAGAGAAAAATGCCACATGGAGAACTGCTAGTCATGCCAGGCAGGGCTCAAACATCCAAATTAGGAAATGACAGACTTTCTCTATGTTTAAGTAAACTTTTTGACTTTGTGGGTCACAAACAGACTTTACCACACATTCCTCTCCCTGTCCCCCTCTAAAAAGGTACCAATCGCTCTAAACTGATGACCTCAGGAAGACTTGGCTCTGGGGCTGAGTCTGTCCACCCCTGCTCTAAACAGATTACTTGTCTTAACACTCTTCACCGCCCTCTGTAGGAGATGCTTTCTGTGCTTCCATTTTAAAGACAAAGGGAATGAAGTGCTGAGATATTAGGAAAACTGCTTGAGTTCACACATGTGGCTTAAGGGTCAAAGTACAATGCCAGGCAAGATCCAAGCCTAGGCCCATTGGTTCTCACAAGTCATGCTCTTCCCATTACAACACCTGGCATCAAAAACACTCTGAATACGGTAATTCTCTTTCTTGCAAAGAGCATTCATATCATGAATAAGAAGGGATGACAAAGGAAGTGATGCTTATTGAACATCTAATGTGTACTGGGCTCTGGCCATGGACTTTACACACGAGAGCACACAGGGCCAGCATGGACAGTTGCGCAGGTCACTCACTGTACGTGATGCCTGGTCAATACGGCTACTAGTGAGGAGAGGAAAGGGGAAGGGGGCAACCTAGGGGCAGGGAAAAAGTTATTATGGAATTATATGAAATCATGTGTATGGAACTTTTGAAAATTATAAAGCACTATAGACTTTAAAGAATCTTTCATTCAATTTACAAAAGCTTCCCTGGTAGTCCAGTGGTTAAGAAACCACCTACCAATGCAGGAGACACAGGTTCGATATCTGGTCCAGGAAGATTCTGCATGCCACGGAACAACTAAGCCCTTGCACCACAACTATTGAAGCTCATGCACCTAGAGCCTGTGCTCCCCAACAAGAGGAGCCACTGCAATGAGAAGTCTGTGCATGGCAGACAGACAGTAGCCCCTGCTCGCTGCAACTAGAGAAAGCCCTTGCACAGCAACAAAGACCCAAGGCAGCCAAAAATAAAACTAAAAACAAAGGAAGACTGCCAGGTCAGGGAAGGAGTAGGGGCTGAAATGCCATGTGAACTACATGCACCAACCACACCCTGGAGCAGGACTGTGCACCCCCAGAGGGGACTCCGCCTTCCATTTTGAAGGCACCATGGTGGCTGTAGCAGTCCTGCCAGTGCACCTCCCAGAGGGCAGGATGTGAGAGGAAGAGCCTCACCAAACCCCAGGGGAACCTGCAGCCTGGAACAGCGAGAGGAGACAGAGGAGAGTCCAAGTGCTCAGACCCGCAGACCCCAAGGGGGATGTGGGAAGCCAGTGACAGGAACCCAGGGATCGAGCATCAGTCAGGGAGGAAAACCAAACTTACCCCCACCCTTGAGTCTTAGGATGCAGCTGTGCAGTCAGGAGGAAGACAGACCACCGTTTCACATACCGTGTGAATTAATGGACTTTATTACTCCAATAGGTGTTAACGGTGGAAAATAGGTATTTTAAAGGAAAATTTACACAAATTCTATTCAGTTCAACAGACACTTATTGACTCACTTAGGGATCACAATCTGAGAATTTATTAAAGGAGCCAGGAGCAGCTGCAGAATATCTCTAAGATCATGAAGTTTACATGGTGCAGGTGTCATCCTTAACAAAACCAGACCCTTAATCACAAAGCAAAACAGGTGAGACCCAGTGTGACTGCTCTTTGGGTGTTCCTGCAGGCTCCTCTGCTGTGGTTCTGATCACTGCCTCCTAGGGCACCATCACCCCTCCCATCACTCACACGGTAATGGGACCAAGGACCTGGAAGGGCCCCGCAGAGCTATCTTGGCATAAACAGTTTGCCCAGAGTTTCCCAGCAGAAGACAGTCCAGGTGCAGCCCTGAGATGGTCCATATGCACCCGCCTTGCTCTCTACCTCCTGGACTTAGTCGTCCTGGTCTTAACTTGCAGGAGACAAGCTGACCTAAAGGTGGCAGGAAGACCCAACACACAGAAGTCTGCCCCTGCCTCAGCACCTGGGGATACTTCCCAGGAGGGACAGTGCCAGGAAAAGAGTCCTTAAGGACCTATGGGACTTCCTTTCTCCCACTCCCTACCCAAAGTGGGAGAAAAATACACTCATTATTGTCTTCCCAAGACCTCAGCAGATGAACACCAATTGTTAGGCAGTAGTTAACCAGTGAAAGAAACTGCATTTTCTTTCCTTCATCATTTTCAACTCCAAGGACAAGATTTTTCTCAAATGCCCCTAAAAGTTCTTGCAATTGTCTTCAGACAGACAGTAGTGAAGAGAGACAGCAAATTGCTCTCCACAATTACTCAGCGCCCAACTCCCTAAACAGCCCATCTTTATGCCGCCAGTGTAGCTGTGTCTATGGACGACTGGTTCAGGCGAGGGCAATCATTCCCTGAGCCCTCCCCTACTGCTCAATGCTCAAAAGGCAATGTGGAAAATTACCCAGAAAACAGCTGTTTATGCTTTAGGCAGTACCTACATGGAGAGAGGCGTGATGGGCAGGTAGAAGTCACAAGCCATAAAATTGAGAAAATACTATTTTCAAGTTAAATGTGAAGGGAAGTCCCTCTGCAAGAGATAATCAATAGGCAAGCAGAAGCACCACAGGACAAGACCCTCCAGTGAAGGAGAGAAGAAAAGTGGCAAGATCACCTCTGAGTGACAAGTCACTGAGCTACAGTAGCTGCGGATGGTTGAACTTCACCACTGTCCCCATCCCCAGGCACTGAAGGGGCTTCACCCAGCAAAAGGGAGCCAGCTCCAGCCCCCAACTTTGGGTGATTTTCTCCTTCCAAGCTCATGACCCTACAACTTAGAGACAGCATCTACATCAACTGTGGTCATTTTGCTGTTCCAGGCACAGCCCTGTGACATTTTGAAAGAACTGGAAATGGTAGCCATGACTCCCTCCCAGCCATAACCCAAGAATCTAAGAGATTTGGGAACCCTTGGACATACCCAACCCTAACTTTGCCCCAGTCTTGATAATAAGCTGCCCACAACAAAGAGAGTCCAGCATAGCATCCTGAATCCTACCTATTCTAGGCTTCCCCTATGAAGTTCCTATCTTCCCAACCAGGGCCCCCAACCTTCGCTCACGGCTGTGAGAATTTGGTCCAGTGGCTGGAAATAAGGGTCTGTAACCAATGAATAGACAGAGGACCTGGAAGCAGTCAGAGGTTCTCATCACTAGCCTCTCCTAGGTTTCTAAGACCAGGAAGTCATATGCTGCCAAGCTTGGACAGAAGGTTACATTTAAAGGGGAAATATGGACTCACAATTATTTTAAACATACACAATTCCAGACCAGGTGATTGCTAAGCACTGAAGTCTACCATATTTTACTCCAAACTTCCCAGGCTTCTGGATTGCAGCCGGAGAACAAGATGCAATGCCTTTGGAACAAGGAAAAATAAAATTACTTCAAAAAGCATTAAGGAGACAGTCAGCTTCACTGATTTATTTCTGAGATGGGAAACTGGGGGAGGAGAAGGTTCCAATTTTCCATCAGTACTGAGCTATTCATAGCAGGAGGCTTGGCTGGCGGTTTGATTGGCTTGATTCAAATTGCAAGGAGCAAAGATGCATCTTCCCCAGGAGGGCAGCACAGCAGAGCACTGAGCTCTGGAGCCCAGTGGAGCCCACTCTGAACCTTGGCACCAACACAGTGATTGACTGTGTGACCTTGGAAAGCTACTGACCCTCACTCTTCCAATCAATAAAATGAGGTTATTAAAGAGGCCAACTTCATAGTATTTACAAAGTCCAAGTGAGGCAATCCATGTAAAGGACTGATAATGCTCATAAAGAATAGACATTAGGAGGGGCGGTCCTAAGATGGCAGAGGAATAGGATGGGGAGACCACTTTCTCCCCCACAAATTCATCAAAAGAACATTTAAACGCTGAGTAAATTCCACAGAACAACTTCTGAATGCCGGCAGAGGACATTGGGCACCTAGAAAAGCAGCCCAGTGTCTTCAAAAGGAGGTAGGAAACAAGATAAAAGACAAAAAAAAGAGGCAAAAGAGGTAGGGACGGAGCTCCATCCTGGGAAGGGAGTCTTAAAAAGAGAGAAGTTTCCAAACACCAGGAAACACTCTCAGTGTCGAGTCTGTGGCGAGCCTTGGAACCACAGAGGGCAACATAACTGGGAGGAAAAATAAATAAATAATTAAAACCCACAGATTACGTGCCCAATGGTAACTCCCCCAGCAGAGAAGCAGCGCAGACGCCTGCACCCACCACTAGCAAGCGGGGGCTAGGCAGGGAGGCGCAGGCTGCATTGCTTAGAGTAAGGACCAGGCCTGAATGCCCCAAGGGCAATCTGAGGGAACTAACTTGGGCTAGGAAACCAGACTGTGGGAGAGCTACCATGAGAAAAGCCCTAACCTAAGACACCAACAGGCCCGCTCACAGAACAAAGGTCTGAACAGACCGGTTGCAAACCATCCCCCTCCGGTGACAGGCAGCCAGAGCCGGAACGGGGCAATCGCAGCCCCAGAGAGATATTATCTACCGAAGTGAAACCAGGCTTCTTTGCTAACTAAGACTTCTTGGGGTTCTGGACGGTCAACATCCACCTGAGAAGGTGCGCTGGTTGTACACCCAGAAAACTGAGCGGCAGGGATGGAGGAGGTGATAAGTCGCAGCGACCATGCTCACCAAATCACCTGAGCTGCTCAGGGCACGAAATGCAGGCCCAACCGGGTCTGCACCTCTGAGGACAACCCGAGGGCCTGAACCTGAGCGGCTTAGACCTGGGAGGTGCATGCAGCCCAGGGCCGCCTTGGACTGTTCCCGGCGGAGCAACCTAGATCTGAGCAGGGTGGGCAGGGAGAGCACATGCACCGTGAGCAGGGGCAGGCCCAGTGTGGCGGGTGGAGGCACTGCGAGCACATGCCAGTGTTGTTTGCAGCGTCCCTCCCTCCTCACAGCGCGGCTGAACAAGTGCGCCTAAAAAAGTGTCCACCACTGCCCCCTTGTGTCAGGGCGGAAACCAGACACTGAAGAGACCAGCAAACAGAAGAAGCTAAAACAGAGGGAACCGCATGGGAAGATAAGGTGCAATAGATTAAAACCCTGTAGTTAGTACTGACTACATAGGCAGGGGCCTATAGATCTTGAGAAATATAAGCCAGACCAAGGAAATATCCGAAAATGAACTGACCCCACACTGCCCACAACAACATCAGAGAAAGTCCTAGATATATTTTTACTACTTTTTACTATCATTTTTTTTAATTTTTAAGTCTTCTATTACTCCTTTAATTTTCATTTTTATAACCTATTACTTTGCAAAAAAAAGAGACCCTATTTTTTAAAGCAAACTTCATATATATATATATTTTAATAATTTTGTGACTTTTTTCTTTAATATTATATTTTTGAAAATACAACCTCTACTCTAGATTTTTAATCTTTGCTTTTTGGTATTTGTTATCAATTTTGTACCTTTAAGAACCCAATCTTCAGTACCCATTTTTACTTGGGAGCGAGATTACTGGCTTGACTGCTCTCTCTCCTTTTGGAATCTCCTTTTTCTCTACCAGGTCACCTCTATCTCCTCCCTCCCCCTTTTCTTCTCTACCCAACTCTGTGAATCTCTTTGTGTGTTCCAGACTGTGGAGAACACTTAGGGAACTGATTACTGGCTGGATCTGTCTCTCTCCTTTTCATTCCCCCCTTTATCCTCCTGGCCACCTCTGTCTCCTTCCTCCCTCTTCTCTTATCTGTATAACTCCGTGAACATCTCTGAGTGGTCCAGACTGTGGAGCGCACATAAGGAAGAGATTACTGCCTAGCTTGCTCTCTCCTCTTTTGATTCCACCTCATCTCATCAGGTCACCTCTAACTCCCTCCTCCTCCTTCTCTTCTCCATGTAAATCTGTGAATCTCTCTGGGTGTCCCTCACTGTGAAGACACTTTTCATCTTTAACCTAGATGTTTTAGCAACAGAGCTGTATAGATGGAGAAGTCTTGAGGCTACTATAAAAATAAGACTAAAAACCAGAGGCAGGAGGCTTAAGTCCAAATCCTGAGAACACCAGAGAACTCTTGATTCCAGGGAACATTAATTGACAGGAGCTCATCAAACACCTCCATGTCTACACTGAAACCAAGCACCACCCAAGGGCCAACAAGTTCCAGAGCAAGACATACCATGCAAATTCTCCAGCAACACAGGAACACAGCCCTGAGCTTCAATATGCAGGCTGCCCAAAGTGACTCCAAACCCACTGACATCTCATAACTCATTACTGGACACTTCATTGCATTCCGGAGAAAAGAAATCCAGCTCCACCCACCGGAATACCAACACAGGCTTCCCTAACCAGGAAACCTTGACAAGCCACCCATCCAACCCCACCCACAGCGAGGAAACTCCACAATAAGGAGAACTCCACAAACTGCCAGAACACAGAAAGGCCACCCCAAACACAGCAATATAAACAAGATGAAGAGACAGAGGAATACCCAGCAGGTAAAGGAACAGGATAAATGCCCACCAAACCAAACAAAAGAGGAAGAGATAGGGAATCTACCTGAGAAAGAATTCCAAATAATGATAGTGAAAATGACCCAAAATCTTGAAATCAAAATGGAATCACAGATAAATAGCCTGGAGACAAGGATTGGGAAGATGCAAGAAAGGTTTAACAAGGACCTAGAAGAAATAAAAAAATAGTCAATATATAATGAATAATGCAATAAATGAGATCAAAGACACTCTGGAGGCAACAAATAGAATAATGGAGGCAGAAGATAGGATTAGTGAAGTAGAAGATAGAATGGTAGAAATAAATGAATCAGAGAGGAAAAAAGAAAAATGAATTAAAAGAAATGAGGACAATCTCAGAGACTCCAGGACAATATTAAATGCCCCAACATACAAATCATAGGAGTCCCAGAAGAAGAAGAAAAAAAGAAAGACCATGAGAAAATACTTGAGGAGATAATAGTTGAAAACTTCCCTAAAATGGGGAAGAAAATAATCACCCAAGTCTAAGAAACCCAGAGAGTCCCAAATAGGATAAACCCAAGGTGAAACACCCCAAGACACATATTAACAAAGGTCAAACACAAAGAACAAATATTAAAAGCAGCAAGGGGAAAACAACAAATAACACACAAGGGGATTCCCATAAGGATAACAGCTGATCTTTCAATAGAAACTCTTCAGGCCAGGAGGGAATGGCAGGACATACTTAAAGTGATGAAAGAAAATAACCTACAGCCCAGGTTACTGTACCCAGCAAGGATCTCATTCAAATATGAAGGAGAAATCAAAAGCTTTACAGACAAGCAAAAGCTGAGAGAATTCAGCACCACCAAACCAGCTCTCCAACAAATGCTAAAGGATCTTCTCTAGACAGGAAACACAGAAAGGGTGTATAAACTCAAACCCAAAACAATAAAATAAATGGCAATGGGATCATACTTATCAATAATTACCTTAAACATAAATGGGTTGAATGCCCCAACCAAGAGACAAAGACTGGCTGAATGAATACAAAAACAAGACCCCTATATATGTTGTCTACAAGAGCCCCAACTCAAAACTGGGGACACATACAGACTGAAAGTGAAGGGATGGAAGAAGATATTCCATGCAAATAGAGACCACAAGAAAGCAGGAGTAGCAATACTCATATCAGATAAAACAGACTGTAAAACAAAGGCTGTGGAAAGAGACAAAGATGGACACTACATAATGATCAAAGAATCAGTCCAAGAAGATATAACAATTATAAATATATATGCACCCAACATAGGAGCACCATGATATTTAAGACAAATGCTACCAAGTATGAAAGGGGAAATTAACAATAACACAATAATAGTGGGAGACTTTAATACCCCACTCACACCTATGGATACATCACTAAACAGAAAATTAACAAGGAAACACAAACTTCAAATGATACAATAGACCAGCTAGACCTAATTGATATCTATAGAACATTTCACCCCAAAACAATGAATTTCACCTTTTTCTCAAGGGCACACAGAACATTCTCCAGAATAGAGCACATCCTGGGCCATAAATCTAGCCTTGGTAAATTGAAAAAAACTGAAATCATTCCAAGCATCTTTTCTGACCACAATGCAGTAAGATTAGATCTCAATTACAGGAGAAAAACTATTAAAAATTGCAACATATGGAGGCTGAACAACATGCTGCTGAATAACCAACAAATCACAGAAGAAATCAAAAAAGAAATCAAAATATGCATAGAAATGAATGAAAATGAAAACACAACAACCCAAAACCTGTGGGATACTGTAAAAGCAGTGCTAAGGGGAAAGTTCATAGCAATACTGGCATACCTCAAGAAACAAGAAAAAAGTCAAATAACCTAACTTTACACCTAAAGCAACTAGAAAAGAAGAAATGAAGAACCCCAGGGTTAGTAGAAGGAAAGAATCTTAAAAATTAGGGCAGAAATAAGTGCAAAAGAAACAAAAGAGAGCATATCAAAAATCAACAAAGCCAAAAGCCGGTTCTTTGAAAGGATAAATAAAATTGACACACCATTAGCCAGATTCATCAAGAAACAAAGGGAGAAAAATCAAATCAATAAAATTAGAAATGAAAATAGAAAGATAACAACAGACAACACAGAAATACAAAGGATCATAAGAGACTACTATCAGCAATTATATGCCAAAAAAATGGGCAACTTGGAAGAAATGGACAAATTCTTAGAAAAGTACAACTTCCCAAAACTGAACCAGGAAGAAATAGAAAATCTTAACAGACCCATCACAAGCACAGAAATTGAAACTGTCATCAGAAATCTTCCAGCAAACAAAAGCCCGGGTCCAATGGCTTCACAGCTGAATTCTACCAAAAATTTCGAGAAGAGCTAACACCTATGTTACTCAAACTCTTCAAGAAAATTGNCTTTCTTTGGAATTGGGATGAAAACTGACCTTTTCCAGTCCTGTGGCCACTGCTGAGTTTTCCAGATTTGCTGATATTGAGTGCAGCACTTTCACAGCATCATCTTTCAGGATTTGAAACAGCTCAACTGGAATTCCATCACCTCCCTTAGCTTTGTTCATAGTTATGCTTTCTAAGGCCCACTTGACTTCACATTCTAAGATGTCTAATACAGTATACTAACTCATATATATGGAATTTAGAAAGATGGTAATGATAACCCTGATGAGAGACAGCAAAAGAGACACAGATGGACAGAACAGTCTTTTGGACTCTGTGAGAGAGGGAGAGGGTGGGATGACTTGGGGGAATATCATGGAAATATGTATAATATCATATAAGAAATGAATCGCCAGTCCAGGTTCAATACAGGATGCTTGGGACTGGTGCACTGGGATGACCCGGAGGGAGGGTATGGGGAGGGAGGTGGGAAGGGGGTTCAGGATGGGGAACACGTGTGTGCCCATGGCGGATTCATGTTGATGTGTGGCAGAACCAATACAATATTGTAAAGTAATTAGCCTCCAATTAAAATAAATTTAAATAAAAATAAATAAATAAATAAGATTACAGACTGAAAAAAAAAAGAATAGATATTATAAATAGTACTGTTGTTTAATATATGATTCTCATTTAATATATGATTGTTGTTTATGTGTAACTCTCATTTACTCTTCTTTTTCAAAGCTGGCCCATTGTATTAGGATTTTAGGAGGAAAAATTTAAAAGGAACACTTGCTTTTCTTTGAAACACACTATTTTCTGGCTCCATGGTCTGAAAGCAGGTCCAAAGAGTCAATGACTTGGTCTTTTAAAAATAAGGCGGGAAAAAAACCTAATGTAAGCCAAAGGCAAATGTAAGAGGAAGTGGTTCTGTTTTAAAGCAATTCAGGATGAAAAATTCACATGTCTTTGTTGGCTGAAGCCAGAATAAACCCACAGAAAGCTCTGCATTCTGCTGAAGAAGAGCAAGCAACCACATTTTCCTGGATGCTTCTTTAAAATATGTAAGGGAAATGGGATGCAAAGACAAAAACTCATAAAGCATCTTTCTCATCAAAAAACACCATAAGAAGAGTGGGAAAAAAACAAGCCATAGAAGGAGAGAAGGTATTTGTATCATCTAAAACCAACTAATGGCTTACATCCAGAATATATTAAAAGTTTGTATAATTCAATTAAAAAAAAAGACAGACAATCCAATTAAAAGGCAAGATATGTGAACAGGCATTTTACAAAATAGGATACCCAAGGCCAAAATACACCTTAAGGGCTAAAACAGTAAACTCTGACCACATCAAGTATAAAAAAAGATATAGAACAACTAGAACTGTCCTGTCCCACTGGCAGGAGTGGAGCCTTGCAGGGGTACAGCCACTGCAGAGAACCACTGGACAGCAGAAGCAAAAGAAATTCACATGGACCCTGTGACCCAGCAATCCCTAGGAATATATCCAATAGAAATGAGTACAGGCATAGGAAAAAAGATGGATACAGAATGTTCATAAGCAGCAACACTCAAAATAACCTTCCCTCAAAACAACTCAAATATCCATCAATAGCAAAATGGATAGGTTGAGGTCTGTTCACACAATAGAATACTGGACAGCAATGAAAACCAGTGAATTACTACTACGCAATACAGTTTGGGTGAGAACACATGCCTAAGGCGGACTGAAAAAGAGCCAGATAAGAGTATAAACTATGGGTCATTAACATGAAACTCATGAAAGGGCAACTGACATACACTGAAAGTAGCATACAGGGAAAATTAGACTAATAGTAACCTCTGGGAAGAAGGGAGCAGAAAGAATCCAGGGGGAAGTACTGAGATTAGGGGAGAATGAGTGAGGCTTCTGGGGTGCTGCTCATGTCCTGTTTCCTAATCTAGGGGTTGGTCACATGGGGATGTGCACTTGCTAACAGGTCTATTCTATTTATGCACTTTATATGCATATTATACTCCAATATAAAAGTTTAAGAAATGAGTGAAACAGATATAGTCTATTCTGTTGTATTTACGTGATCCAGCTGGGTCTCTGCTTAGGTGAAAATAAAGAGATGCAGTTGACTCAGACAACCCCGGTTTGAGCTCTGCAGGTACATTGATAGGTGGATTTTTTTTTTTCAATAAATACGCACACTACAGCACTACATGGAGAAGGCAATGGCACCCCACTCCAGCTCTCTTGAATGAGTGAGGCTTCTGGGGTGCTGCTCATGTCCTGTTTCCTAATCTAGGGGTTGGTCACATGGGGATGTGCACTTGCTAACAGGTCTATTCTATTTATGCACTTTATATGCATATTATACTCCAATATAAAAGTTTAAGAAATGAGTGAAACAGATATAGTCTATTCTGTTGTATTTACGTGATCCAGCTGGGTCTCTGCTTAGGTGAAAATAAAGAGATGCAGTTGACTCAGACAACCCCGGTTTGAGCTCTGCAGGTACATTGATAGGTGGATTTTTTTTTTTCAATAAATACGCACACTACAGCACTACATGGAGAAGGCAATGGCACCCCACTCCAGCTCTCTTGCCTGGAAAATCCCATGGACAGAGGAGCCCAGTAGGCTGCAGTCCATGGGGTTGTGAAGAGTCGGACAAGACAGCAATTTCAATTTCACTTCTCACTTTCATGCATTGGAGAAGGAAATGGCAACCCACTCCAGTGTTCTTGCCTGGAGAATCCCAGGGATGGAGGAGCCTGGTGGGCTGCCGTCTATGGGGTCACACAGAGTTGGACACGACTAAAGCGACTTAGCAGCAGCAGCACCACAGCACTATACTGTCAAGGGTTGGCTCAATCCATGCATGGGGGACTGTAATACAGAGAAACCACATCTACAGACAATGAGATATGGACTATTATACGTGGATTTTTAACTGCACAGAGGGTTGGCGCCCAAGACCCCACACTGTTCAAGGGTCATGTGTGCTCTGAACCAGAAAAGGCAATCCAGGGAAACTTTCACAACGCAGAATGTGTTGTTTCAACACAAGGGGGACTGCTGGATGGGGACACCTCACTGTCACTGCGAGGGAGGGGCACCACCCCAGTCTCAACCCTGACAAGTCTGGGAAGACAGAAAGGCATACGGGAAATCTAAGATTGGCACAAATAATAAAAAAAAGTATTAATCACTTATTAAGTGCTGGTATTGTTTTAAACACTTAAAATACATTAACTCATGTAATCCTCCTGAGTCCCTATTTCACTTTTCAAATGAGCTAACTAAGCAGAGAGAAGTTAAGTAGCCAATCTAAGGTCACACAGCTGGCAAGAGCCAGAGTGTGGATCCAGGCCACAAGTTCTTGCTCCAGAATCCACAGACTTAACCACATGCTGTGCCACATCTTTAAACTACCCAACAACTTAAGGAAGAACAGGAGATCCAACCACCTGCCTCAGCAGAGGCATCCATGCCAGTGATGGGGAGAGGGAAGCTGGAGGCCAGGAGGAGAAGAGCCACCACTCTGAGAGTATCTACTATGTGCCAAGCATTGGGCTAAGTACTCTCTTCATGCCCAATCTGGTTTAATGTTCACAAAAGCCTTAGGAAGTATCTAGTATTATTATCCCTTTGGGGAGATGAAGAAAATGGGCTGGGAAAATTTAACTAACTTCACATTGCCAGTGAAGGGCACAAACAGGATCTGAACCCCCACCTAAAGGTCAGTGGTCTCCCAGATCCTACAGAATAGGCTCTGATATCATGGTGTCTCCATGGTAACTCCAGGAGGACACTCCACTGAAGTGAAACATGGAAAGCGAAGCTCATGCCTCTGTGGCTGCTTCATAGACCCAAAGTGAAGTGAAAGTGAAAGTCGCTCAGTGGCGTCTGTCTCTGGAATGGGTAGCTGTTCCCTTCTCCAGGGGATCGTCCCAACTCAGGTTTCAAATCCAGGTCTCCCACATTGCAGGTGGATTCTTTACCAGCTGAGCCACCAAGGAAGTCCAAGAATACAGGAGTGAGTAGCCTATCCCTTTTCCAGCATATCTTCCTGACCCAGGAATTGAACCTGGGTCTCCTGCGTTGCAGGCAGATTCTTTACCAGCTGAGCCATCAGAGAAGCCCATAGCTCAGAGACCAAGGCCAGAGCCAAATCAGCTAGAAAATATGGAGCTGGGAGATGGGTGGAATGAGATGCAAGGATCCCTAGACAAACCAAAGCTGGAGGGAGGCCTGAAGATGCCCCACCCAGCACGGTGGAGAAAACATCTTCTGTCTGTCCCACAGGGACCCCCTCTTCTTCTAAGAGAACCTTTGACTTCTGGTTCAAGCCTAGCTGACCACACTCTCTAACCACACAGAGAACCACATGACTCAAGCATGGCCAATGTGAGTTCTCTTTCCTTGCCACACCACAAGGATTCACTCAGGAAGGGGTACATGATCCCATAGATTAATAAGAGTCCTCCATGGATATGAATATGGATTCAGGAAAGAGAGGATTCTCCATTAGGAAAGGTTGTCTTGGAACTGCCAGAGAACATGTTCCCAGTCACTGAGAAAAGTGTGTCTGAGAATAAAGCCAACAAACGAAAGCCACTGCAGCAGAGAGATGAGGAGAGAGTGAGAGCAAGCCCTGGATGCAGCCCTGCCTGAAGTCCACAGCTGGATTTTCAAATTATGTGGACCATAACTGGGTCTATACTTAAGCTTGTCTAAATCAGGTTTTACTGGCTTGCAACCCTAAGGGTCCTAACACAGCAGAGGTCTCTGAATAAGGTATGATGTAGAGTATGGACATTTCTCAAAGCAAGAGATGGCCAAACTGGATGGGGTGAAGCCAAGCCATCTGAACTACCTCCAAGGAGGATTTTAAATGGGAACCAGCCTAGGCTGAACCCCCAAAACCCTTACTTGCTTCCAAGAAAGGAAGGCAGCATGGCGTCATGAGAAAACTAAGCTGTGCCCATCACTGGTATAGGTTAAAAAAAAAAAAAAAATGAATGGGAGCCAGACCAAAATGCTGGGGCAGCTACCCTGGATGCAGATGTGATCTGAAACAGCTGAGTCACTCATCATCTTGCGGCATAAACAGCTATCAGAACTAAGCTCTTCTGCAGCAGAACTGAATGCACAGCCAGGCTTGTCTCTAACAAATGAATCTCTATGACATAATGAATTGACCCATCTTTAACAAGATTTTTCTTGAGATTTTAATTCCATACAAGACTCAGCCAGTGAGAACAATCAAAATGGTATTTTACTACCTGTAGATACACACCTTACCTTTTAAATTTGTATCTTCAGATAGGAAGGAGGTTAGCAATAAGAGGAAATTAAATCCATAAATCCACTGATTTATCACTGCACAAACACACAACAGGCACCATGACAGTAGACTCTTTGCAGGCGGTTATTTCCCCCAGAGTCATCTCTGCACACACAGTGGAAAATCCTGATTTGGAATGAGAAATAATTCCATTTTAATCTTGTTTATCTTCTTGGTCTAGTAATCCCCTGTGGCCACTGCCCATCTGGCATGCTCCTATATGAAAACTGTGGCCACTATTGTGTAATTCAACTTGATAGTTGGTTCGTGGAATTTTTTTCAATGTTCTCTATAGGCTGTTGAGTATTGTGGTTTGTTTTTTTAAGAAATCTAATAAACCAACACCAAGTATCATTTATTTCAGGAATATTTTGAAAGTACAAATAAGACGTAGGAAGCTTTTATGAGAATACATGAAATGCTATCTGCAGGGAGCTAACAGAGCCCAACAAATTAGTCTAATCTCAAGTGGACCAGGAGGAAAGGGAACTGATTCACCAAAGCAATTTGCAATTAGTAATAATATTCTGCAGCACTGTATCTCGCACCATCAGAGCATCTTAGGATATGTAACATGCCTTAATTAATTCTGACAGTGCCCTTTTGCACCCAAGTTGCATTCTTTACCCTGCAGTGGAATCACAGAGCACATGAATAAGAGGCGGATCTCTGGGCATTACTCTCAGAAAGTCTGATTCAGGAAATCTTCCATGGGGTTTAGAAATCCCACCCCAGTTCCTCTCCCAAGTGGCCATGATTGTGGAGGTTCAGGGACAGCATTCTGAATGCCACCACAAAGAAATTATTCTCTCACCACACACATGCCTCAGAGCTCAGAGTTAGTAAGGGTTTGCCACTTGTTCTTGAGTAGCACTGTCCAGTGAAATTTCCAGTGATGATGGAAATGTTCTATCATCTTCATGGCCCATATAGGAGCCACGTGTGGGTAATGAACACTTGAAATATAAGTAGGAGGGTTGAGGAATGTTTCATTTCATTTCATTTCAATCAATTTTGACTTAAATGGCCACATGTGTCTATTGGCTTATTTACTGAACTATGCAGCTCTCAATAAAACAGCAGTATTTAAGAAAAAAAATGGGAAGTTCACTATGTTAGAACATATTCCTTTCTATCTTCAGCAAATTACCAGCAAATTCTTTAACACCGACAAAATGGCATGACCTGAATACCTAGTATTCTCAAAAACTCTATCAGGTAAGTTTTATAAAGAAGTTGAATGAAGTCACAGGGCTGGATATAACAGAGAATACAAGATTTGAGCCCAATTTGTGCAATTCCAACACCCTGATGCTTCCATTACAACATGCTGCCTTCTCGTATATGAGCTCAACCTAAAACACAGAGGGAAACTAATAGAACTGTCACCTCCCTCATCTCAAACTCCTGAAAGTTTTCATTGGTTTTCTGCCTATCAATTGGCATTCCCATGCAGGGGTTCTATGAACAGCATCACAGAGAGAAAGGAAAAGGTTCCAGGGCCAGCCACATACTGCAGGATCTAGCCCTCACTAATCCTCTCCAGCTCTCCTCTCTGCTCCAGCCACACTGTTGCGTGAATAGAGCAGGCACTCTCCTGCCCCAGGACCTTTGCACTCACTGTCCACTCATTGAAATGCTCTGTCTTCAGATATCCACATGGCTTACTTGCTCTTTCCTGAGAACACTGCTCAATTGTCCTTTAAAACTAAGTCCTTCCTCCACCATTATTATTTTTTTAATTCCTCTTTCCACTCCCACAAGTCACTACTCCTGGCACAGACTCTCTCCCTTTATTTTTCTCTGTAGTATTTATCACTTGTTTATCATCTTTCTCTATTCACATTGGGATAGAAGCTGTAATGGATAGTAATTCTGTCTTGCTTACTAATGTGTCCCACCACCTAGCCTGCAGAAGGCACTCAGTAAGTACTCTGGATAAATACACACACTTATAACAGGAGTTTTCTTGCATGGTTGCAATATAGGTATTATTTTTTCATTCTTTACACAATTCTATATTTACCCAATATTCCACAATAAACATCTATGTCCCTAGCAGTCATGTATCGATAAGTAATTCAACGAATTATCTTCACATAATCCTACTCAGTTGTCTTTATGTTGCCGTAATGCCATCACCTGCATGAAGTTTTATACCTGCCCCTACTCTCCACCTTCCTTCTCCAAGCTCTACTAACGATGGCACTGAGTTAGGCCCCCCTGAAACAGAGATGGTTATGTCTATATTTCATCATAATTGCTGAATCCAAGGAGCCTAACCACAGAGGCCAACCAATAAATCATATTAGACATTTTTCACTTAAAAAATATAACTTCATCATTTCTGACAAATTTACAATTGCATCAGAGGCTAAGAATTAGAAGGTCACATACTTGACAAATTTACAATTGCATCAGAGGCTAAGAATTAAAAAGTCGCATACTTGCTGAAATAGCTACACAATTTTCCCCTAATAAAGATCAACTGTAAACAGTTTATAATGCTAACATTACGAAGTTGGGAGTGCACTCAACATCACTAACCAAGCATGTTTAGATAATGCCTTATTTACTGGGGGGGAGGGTGTGAAGCATTGTTGAATGTGGTCTCTGATTAATCTCAATCAGGTATCAGCAGAGCTGCATCATAATAAAACAATAAAGGCACGTGATGTCTCCCTTTATTTTACAGAAAGCTTTTTCCTCATGCATCACCTTATTGAGTCTGGTCAACAACTCAGTAAGATGGGTTTTATTTGTATTCCTGTTAAGCTGAGAAAACTAAAGCACAGAAAAACAATATGACTTCTCTTGTGTCCCAAGTCATGCAGGTAGACACTGATGCAGGTGGAGCTGAGTTAAAGAACATAATCTGTAGCTATGAGAGTTATGAGCAAAGCAGCCAGGAAGGCTGTCCAGACAATAGAGATGCTGTGATGGGCAGCTATGAAGGGGGGAAATGGCTGACTGAATATGAACTAAGGAGCATCCAGGCTGTGAAATTGTGCTCTGGGTTCTGCCTATGGACATTTAGTGTTTGACAAGTGCATTCCGGTGAATCAGTAGATGGAAAGGCTTTCCCACTGGCCTGACACTAATGCAGGCCTCGTAAGTAAATAGCACTCATCTGTGACAAGTACAGATAAATCCCAGTTTAGGGCTCTCCTCTCAAAGGGCTGCTGGAGGTGTCCTGACACTCTGCTAGGACAATTCATCATCCCGGGCAGACAGGTTAAAAGGTGCACTCAGCACCACGAAGAATCTCAACACAAGCTCAGATGGCAGGGACTGGGGACCCGGGATCTGATGAAGTACACAGATGGGAAGGGCACAGACCTGCACAGCAGGCCACCTGGGCCCTCCAGCAAAATGGTGAGTGGCACAGCTACCCCAGTAAACTGTAATACATTTGCTTACAGAATTTTAGTTTGAGTGAACCTCAAGAAAAGACAGAAGAAACTATACACCTACACACACATACACATAAGTTGCATGTATTATTTGAATGATATATATTATTTATGTATGTATACCAAGTGTTTGGGTGCATATATACTCACACATATACATGTCAAAGGTTACCTCACCTACGTCTAGGGAGGTTAGTAGGTACCTTCAATTGAGGTGCAAAAGGATGACTTCTGTGCACACTTAATTTTAACAAAAACAGAAAATTATATGAAATAGAAAAAGTATGGCGATAAGCTGTAAGGGTAGACAATGGACAAATTTTCATCAGAAAATACCACAGTTCTAAAAATCTCATCAGGAAAGGAAATGCAAGTATACAAATGTGATTGAGAGATCATACTTCAATGTGGTCCAGGGAAGGGCTTGGAGTCAGACAGACCCAGCCCCATTGTCAGCTGCCCCATCCACTGACTATGAAACTTTGGGCAAGTCACTTCAGTCTCAGCTCTCCAACAGGGTTAACTGCGTGAGGATTACATGAATTAGTGCATCTGAAGCACTTTAACACAGTCATGTGTGCAGTAAGGACCTGCTGAATGTCACCATCTTCCCCTCTCACTGTGGCAGGCTGGCCATGCCCAACCCTAAGAACCCGGGGTCCTACTGTAGACACTGAATGGGGATCTGTGGGGACTGTACACAGCATGATGTAGTTTCCATTCACTTGAGATTTGGTTGATATTTATTTCTAATTCAAGCCCACTGTGGTCAGAGAACTCTAAGATTTCAGTTCTTTGAAATCTGAATCTATTTTAAGACACAGGATGGTCTTCCTCAGCAAACATTCCACACTCATCTGAAAAGTTTAAGATATCCCTGTGTTGGCTGGAGTATTGTATAAAAATCTACTTTAGGTCAAGATGGCTGATAGTGTTTGTCAGATCTGTATTCTGATTTGGTGGCCTGGTTGGTCCACCAATTACTGAGAAAGCAGTGTTACGATTTCTGGTTACAATAAGGAAGCTTATTTTCTTCATGATATGCCTTTCTCCACACTCTTACTTTCAATCTATCCATCCTTAAAGTGAGCCTCTTGTAAACAGCATGTAGCTGTCTATCCTTTCTATTCAGTCTGGCAATCTCTACCTTTTAAATTAATGTTTATTTACATTTAATAATAGTGCATATGGTTGGACTCAGGTCTCACATTTTCCCCCTCCTTTCTGTTCCTATGAACTATTGTTGATGTTCATACAATAGATTTTATACACACCATCTACATAATTATAAACCAAATATGGTAGTATACTTTGGTTTTAATAGCTATATGTCTTAAATAGGTCAAGATTTTAAATTAAAAAAAAAAAAAGAAAAATATATACATAGGGACTTCTCTGGTGGTCCACTGGTTAAGAATCCAACTGCCAATGCAGGGGACACATGTTCAATCCCAGGTCCAGGAAGATCCCACATGCTGCAGGGCAACTAAGCCCACTGGCCTAGAGATTCGTGCTCTGAAACAAGCACAGCCACTGCAATGAGAAGCCTGTGCACCATTACAAGGAGGAGCCCCCACTTGCAGCAACCAAAGAAAGCCCGTGCAGAACAACAAAGACCCAGCACAGTCAAAAAGCATACAAATTTACCTTAATAATGAAAAATTTTAAAATTATCTAAAAATAAAAAATTACTTTAAAAATATACATATATATACATAACAGTCCTACATATATAAATAAAATTTGTTCCTGTAGATCCATATTGTCATCCAGTGTCACTTTCCTTCAGCTTGAATAACTTCCTTTAGCCTACTCTGCAGTGCAGTCATGCTGGTGACAAGTTTTCTGGTTTTACTTCTCTGAAAATACTGCACTTTCATTTTTGATGGATATTTTTGTTAGATACAGATTCAAGAAGTGATAGATGTTTTTAGTGTTCTTTTACTATTTTAAATGTTATTTCGTTTTCATCTGGTCTCCATTCTTTCTAATAAAAAGCCAGTTTTTTAGTACCATTTCCACTATATATACTGTCTTTTTCTTCACTCTGGCTGCTTTCAAGATTTCTCTTTCTTTGGTTTTTAACACTTTAACTATAATGTGCCTAAAGGCAGCTTTCTTTGTATTTTTCCTGCTTTGGGTTTGCTGAGTTTGCTCTTATCTTTAAGTTGATTTTTTTCTCCAACTTTAGGAAATGCTAGGCCCTTATTTCTTCAAATATTTTTCCTGCCTCATTCTCTCTTCCTCTCTCTGAGATTCCAGTTAAATATATATATATATATATATATATGTATATATATGTATGTTGTGTGTGTGTGTGTGTGTGTGTGTGTAGGACTTCCCTGGTGGCTCAGATGGTAAAGCGTCTGTCTACAATGTGGGAGACCCGGGTTCGATCCCTGGGTCAGGAAGATCTGCTGGAGAAGGAAATGGCAATCCACTCCAGTACTATTGCCTGGAAAATCCCATGGACAGAGGAGCCTGGTAGGCTACAGTCCGTAGGGCCGCAAAGAGTCGGACACGACTGAGCAATGTTCCTGTTCCTGTGTGTGTGTGTGTGTGTGTGTATATATATTATACTTTATATTGTCCCATGGTCCCCTGATGCTCTGTTCATTTCTTTCCAATCTTTTTTTTTTTTTCCTGTTTTTCGGACTGGATAACTTTTTATTGATCTAACTGCAGGTTCAGTGGCTCTTTCTTCTGCCATTTCCAATCTGCTCTTAACCCAATCTAATAAACTTTTTATTTTGGACACTACATTTTCTGATGCTAGAGTTTTTATTTATTTCTTTTCTTTTATAAGTATTTAGGATAACTTTTTTGTTTGTTTGTTTGTTTTAATTAATATTATTTTTTAGTTTGTTTTGCTTTACAGTACTGTATAGCTTTCATTTCTCTGCCTAGATTCCTCAATCTGTAATTCACTAAGGCTTTTTCCTTTAAGTCTTTGAACATATTTACAATGGTTGCTTTAAAGTGCTTATCTCCTAATTCTAATATCTGGATCATCTCAGAGTCAGGTTTAATTGCTTTGTCTCTTAGCCATAGCTTATACATTTCTGTTTCCTCTAGTAACTTTTATTGCATAGTGGATACTGTAGGGTTCTCCAGTGGCACTAGTGGTAAATAACCCACCTGCCAATGCAGGAGACATAATGAGATGTGGGTTTGATCCCGGAGTTGAGAAGATCCCTGGAGAAGGGCATGCTAACCCACTCCAGAATTCTTGCCTGGGAAACCCCATGGACAGAGGAGGCTGGTGGGCTCTCTCCCCCACTTACATGGCAGAGAGTCGGACATGACTGAAGCAACGTAACATAGTGCACATAGCAGATATTGTGTAGGAGACACTGCAGAGGGAGTAAATTCTTTTATCTTTTTAAAAACATATTTATGTTTTTGTTCTGGCAGGCAGTGAATTTGGCTAGACTCAAACTCCAAATTCAGTTTCCCTGCAGTGGGCAACAGCTAAACTTCTCAGTTTCCTCAACTTTTAAGCTGCTGCTCTTTGTTGGGAACCTTGGCGTCTCCCCCATTCACGTGAGCTCAGGCATCAACGATGTGGGCAAAGTTTACAACGATGTTTGTGCTCCTCCTCCTCCTGCAGCTCCCTCCTTTCTGAAATATCTTCCCTCACTTTCCAGCTGTTCCGGAAGCTCTGAACTCCATCCTCCAACTGCTCAACTCAGTAGCAACACAGCTTTCTGCTTGGCCTCTGACTACCTATGCTGCAGTGACTACCAGGGAACCGCAAGCAGAAAGCCACAGAAAAGTTTTACCAAGTGCAGTTCTTTTCTTTGAAGGGTCAGTCCTCTTCTCGTTACTTCTAGCACACCTAAACCAATGGATTTGCTCCTCAAAAAGAGGAGACTTCTTTAGGAGTCTAGTCTAAGACTACAACGAGGTCTCAATAAAGGAAAAGGCTCATCCTTGGCCAAACAGGAAAGAAACAGACATATCCTTGGGAAACTCCCAGTTTCCCTGGGTCTCTTTATCCTAGCCTCCTCTGAACTCTTATTGCCTTACAAACCTTACCAGGGGTGTCCAGGATCTACACCAGAATTCACTTCCTCCCTAGCAAAGGACGATGGTCATATTCTATTCACACTATCAATATCTGCTGTTGGATGCCTGATCAGAGAGCAGATCCCTAAAGCTGCCCACGGCTATCACTGATCAGTTAGTCATTGCTATTACTCAAAGCAATTTGGGCTTCCCTGGTGGCTCAGACAGTAAAGAACCCACCTGCAATGTAGGAGACCTGGTTTGATCCCTGGGTTGGGAAGATCCCCTGCAGCAGGGCATGGCAGCCCACTCCAGCATTCTTGCCTAGAAAAGCAATTCACCACTAAGAAGCATTCCTGACAATCCTACTGTATGTACCTGCGGCCACCACAAGGGGGCATATTGGGCAGGCTTCCTGGCAGTTACGCTCTGCCAATCCTAGAGCTCCTTGACAAACAGAGAAAGCCCCACATTAACTGCCTCCCTCTTCCACCATCAGTTCCTCTGGTCTGTTCCATAACAATAAACACTGAAGCATTATCTCCTCATCTCCTTCTGCTGGGTATAAAATCTGATTCAGACCATTAGGAGCCCTATCAGCAAATACACTTATTAAATGTTTCATCATTGTTTTAAGTGTGTTCTCATTTTAGGCAAGGGCTCAAGGCACGGAAGGACAAAGAATCACACGATCTACTAAACTTACATTGGCAAGACAACTCTGCGCTTACACAACCTCCTGTATATAAGCAGAGACAATCTAGACAACAAAAGAAATCAGTATGATTTCAAATCTATATTTTGACAGGTCCAGGTTCACAAATTTTCCCTTAAGAGTACTGATTCAGAGTCACAGGTGAATAATTTAAGTGCTGGGAGGATGGCAAGGGCTGTGAGTGCAGGGACTGACATCCACAAGCAACTCCAGGTGACCCATAAGGCCGAGGGTCATGATGTTTCTAATACAATATGCCTCCAACTGTTATAAAATTGGATTGGCTCTTGAACAGGCATCTTATAAATGATCTGAACTTACTACTGAATAATATTGCAGGATCTGTAAACAGACTAAAAGAAATTCAGGCTAGCCCTCCCTCACGGACTTTTTAGAATCAGAATGTAAAGGCAAAGACAAAAATCAAGTTAGATTTTAAATCATTTTGAACAAATTGTAGGAAGGCATGCATACTGTAGAAGACTCATTTTTACAAAAGGAGCTAACCTTGTGGTTCCTTTAAATCTGCTTTAGATCCCATTGAAAGTCTATTTAAATTATAAGTTCTCTCTCTAAAAAGCATATATCCACAGACATACATTACAGGTAATTTCAGGGGTTTGGAACACACTCAAAAGTGCCCATGAATTTCACAGCCATTAGAAGTTCAAGATTCAGGATTAAGAAACTCAACAGTACATCTCCTTTCACACCCTGTCACTCCATCTCGGTGAATAAAAACGGGGGTTGTAAGACTAGGAGAGTTACAGTCACTTTCAGCACCTTATTTTCATCGCTTTGAACAGGTACAGGGCTGGTACAAGGTAGATGCTCACTAAACACATGTGGTTGAAAATACTGAATCAGCAAACAGAAGCCTCAAATAAGGAGAACAAAAATAAATAAATGGTGAAACATTAAAAAGTCTTTACCAACTGAAAACAGGAAAGACATCACTGCTGATATTAATAATAAAAGGTTATTGAAATATTTTCACCCACAAGAAAATAGATTTTGGTGTTCTATGGCCTGAATGCACACATAACATCAAAAGCAGGAAAAGAACAATGTTGTATTTATCTCTGCCCCTCATGCAGCCCTGACACTCAGCAGGTTTGCCTATAAACCCTTGTTAACAGTTGTACACAAGCCCTGTTGCAGCACACTTCCTCCCAGGCTTCCCAACACCTGGCCTCCACCGCCTTCCAGGGGCTCTCAAAAAGAAGGCACATGATCTGCCAAGTTCTGCAGTTTCAAGTGTGTCCAGTGAGGAGATATAAGTGAAGCTGTTTAGGGCTGGGGACAGAAACTGCAGAATATATGGAACAGTCAGGAATAGGATTTTTGCAATGGCAGGAAGTTGAATGCCACTCCCCAGAAAGAGGCACTGTGGTGGGGTCTGTGCCACTGGGAGCCAGGAGGGCTGACCAGGGAGCAGCTCCCATCCTGATGGTGGAGTGGGCAGCAAGTCCTGGTCTGAAGACGAGCAAAATCCACTCGCTTTTCTGGGTCAGCAATCCACTCACTGCAGGAACACCCACAGGACAGCCTCTCCCAGAGCAGAGGGGAGAGAGCTGACCAGATACCACTGTGACCAACTGTGTGCCCCCGACACTGACTTCACCTCTCTGTGCCCCAGACTCCCCAGCTGCCGGCGGGGGGGGGGGGGGG
>SJXQ01001759.1:17042-65706 GCA_006408695.1 Aepyceros melampus | reverse complement strand
TCCCAGGTATGGCCCTTCAACCTCTGCCTCTGTCATCACACGGCTTCTCCCTCATGTGTGTCTGTCTTCTTATGAGGACACCAGTGGACTAGAGTCCACTCTAATTGCCTCACCTTAACTTGATTGTGTCTGCAAAGGCCCTTTTCTAAATCAGGGCACTCATAGATACCAGAGTTTGGAACCTCAGCACAGCTCTCTGGAGGCCACAACTGGACAGAGGGACTCACTGAGATGGGGCTGAGTGGGCTCCTAGCATAGAACCTGGCCACAGGAAGTACTCAGTGAAGGTCGGCAGCTCCAGAGACTCTTGACCAGCATCATGCAGACTTCAGGCTGGCAGTTCCCAACATCTATTTCACTCCACCTCACTGTCTGCACTCCTTACTGACTCATAATTATGACCTTTGCTATAAAACATGGCTCCTCCCCTGAGGCTGCTCCCAGTCCCATCACCTAGCTTCATCCTAGCTCACATCAAGTTCCTCCAAGGAAACCTCTACAGTCAAGGCAGCCCCAGGGACCCAGAGTTCCCCCCTGGCTAAAGGCAGGCACGCAGTGAAGATAATAAGACTCGGGCCCCTCCTAGCACAGACTCCTTCCAAGACCTTGAGAAGGGCCTAGCAAATGTGCTCACATGGATACATATTTTGCACAAAATGTGCCAAAGTGTGATGCTTTAACCATCAGTTAAGAACCCTGTCTCCTTCCACATTATTGTCACACCCCACCTGGTTCCAGTTACCACCAGAATCCAGCCAAGAAGAACTGGGTGGAAATACATGCAGGGAAAATTCAGTGGTATGGATTAAGTAGTTTGTGGGCACTTCTATGGAAAGGCAAAATTATCACTAGCCATCATGGTATGGGAATGGTTTATAGGAATGACGTCATTCACCTGTCACAGTGACACCCAAGAACAGGGTCAGAAGTCACACCAGTATAGGAATAGGTCCCACCAGAAGTATGTGAGTGGAGAAGAAGCAAAGTCTGAAACTTATAGAGACAGAACACAGGTCATGGCACAGTCCTCCAGTAAGAAATCGGATGCAGGGAGCAGCACCTGTTAGGGTCTATTCAGAATGGAAGCTCTCTCCCAACAGAAGGGAGCCTGGATAATACGACACACACGATTATGATGCTCGAGTTTAATTCCTCTTTTTCTTGGCAGGAGTCACATGACATCAAATTAATTAGAAGCCCTGTGCTTCAGGGGTACAACATGATGAACAGCGGGCCGAAGAGATCTGCAGGAGAAGTCGTGTGCTTGGCACATCCAATCATCAAAAATAAAAAAACAAATTTCACCAGCCATGCCAGAGGAAAGCCTGAATTATCCTTCTAATCTCTCTGTAGAAAATATTACAAAATTAATGTCATAAAAAGAGACAACCAAAGGGCATGTAGAAAAAAAATCATGCAGGGAAAATTTATTGTAGAGGCGTGTCAGGCAGTTAACTTACAATATAAATCTGCTATTTTCTGGGCTAGGTCATCTAGGCTTTCTAGAATTTGTAAATTTGTGATGATTTATTTTCTCAGCCTAAACAACAAATCATTTTACTCCTAAATTTGTACATATATATAATTCTGTGCTATTTTTCCTAAAGAGGACCCCCCCCCCATGTAAACTTCAGACCCCACAAAACCTGAATCTGCCCAGACTGGCACTACTGTGGATCTCTGCATTTTGTTTCTCTTTGGAAAATTGAGTGGTCTCAGAATGCACTGTGCACACACAGATCCCCAGGCAGGACCACTCAGGGGTCAACACAGACCCCCTGCTTATATCCAACTCTATCACTCAGTGGATGTTTACCCAACTGCTTTGATAAACAAGACTCTTTTTTTTTTTTGCTATAAGATGGGGATAGTATATATGGCAGTTTATATATTCAGACCCAAGTGTATGTGTGTGTACTTGCTGCTTTTCCAAAGCACTGCACTACAATGAGAGATAAAATCACAAGCAAACACAGACACAAAGGTGTGGTCCTTATCATGAGGCACAGAGAAAGACAGGACGCAGGCGCTTGTTAATGTCCATCTGCTTAACCCCTGCCCCTGAAATCTTTCCCTAGCAACCCCAAACATACATGCACACCAGACACACTGATACAATTTTAATATACATCTGGTATTTTTTATTTCTCTGAGAGCTTCTCATGCTCCAGGCAGGAGGGAGCATGAACAGCTCACTGGACAGCTAAGCCTCTCAGCCAGCACATGCCCCACCAACAATCCTGAGTTGATTCTACTTTGCAGTGTGTTTACTCTGCTGAGGTCTCTTTTTCCACCACCACAGAGTCTGTGTTCAATTTTGATTCCTTGTGGGTGACACCCATAATGGTTGGGGAAAGATAAGTAGCAAAGGAAGAGTCTGGCTTATGGCGCTAAAACGCAAGGTTGACAGATGAAAGCGACAGGAAACAGAAGCGGGAGGAGCAGACCCTTCAGGACTGGAGACTAAGGGAGGCCTCATAACAGCCACTGCAGCCTGGGCGGACCAGCTCGCAGCTGCCAGGAATGGGGAGCGGAGTGAGAGCAGATGGACACCTGGCACGACCCTGGGGAGCCTGACCGGAGGGGTGACCGCAGGCAGCTGAAGCCTAGAACACAGTGCCACAGGGCCTTGTGTATGGCAGCCTTGCCGAGTGCTGACTCAGTGAGCACTTTCTTCTCCAGGAGCACATCCTGCACTAAACAAGTTCTGCATTTATGTAATGACAGAATGAGATCAGTGTTAAGAAGAAATGGAATGCTGTTCTATGAGCCATGAAGATTAAAATGATATACGTAAAGTGCTGAGCACAGTGCCTGGTGGTTAGTAAATGCTCAACAAAGCAGCAGCTGTTAGTAATTCTTATTACGCCCCCTGCTCAACTTTGCTACTGAAGAGGATAACAGCCTAGAGTTCTTTTTATTCCCAGCTGGAGTTCTGCCAGTGCAGGGCATACAAAAGTGCTAAAAAGATAGCACTGGATTAATTCTACCAAGTTTTTTCAGACACATAAAAAAAGCCTTTGGACCAAGTTGCCCACTTCCCATCCATGCCAGTCATTGACTTGTTTGATCTCAGAACAATTCCTTGCTCTTCCTCTGCTCTGTATCACAGGCAGACATTTCTCCACTCCTCTGACCTCTGTTGCAGCAAGGCTATTTGTCTAATGAGAGGTACAGGTGGGATGCTGGAGGGCAAGGGACAGGAGAAGCCAGGGTGTCTCCCATCTTTCCCTGCTCCCAGTGACATCACAACAGTCGCTATGACTCTGCCATGACCCAACCTGCTGTAGGCCCAGCTCAGGCAGGGCCACCCTCGCCATGGTCCTGGCTGCTGACCTCTGGCTCCGCCATCTCCTCCCATGCGTCTCCTAGCCCAGGAGGGGAACAACTTTCTGCTCTTCTCAACTCTTCCATCTCCCACGTAATCAACATTTTATATTTGGTTTTCTCCACTGAGATACCATATGTGATTTCTTTTTTCCTATCTGGACCCTGACTGATACACCATCTTCAGAAGAATCCATTACACATCAATTCAATGGAGCACTCAGCAGAAACAATGATTCACATACCTGAATGTATAGTCATATAAAGATGATTGAGTGACTCTATGGTTAAGAGAATAAGATTATGAAACAGTATTATACTTTGGAAAAAACAGTGAGAGGCAAGTTCACGTAATCACTGGAAAAATGCATTTAAAAAACCTAAATACACATGAAATTTTGATTATGGTTATCTCCAGGTGGTGAGATGATGGGGTTTTTTTTAACTTCCTTGTATTTCTCTGATGAGTCTGATTCTTTTGTAATAAGTAGGAATTACTTTTCTATTGGAATGCCAAAAGGTGAGGGGCGCAATTCTACTGTGGGGGAAAACATCACCTAAAAGGAGACTGATCTTCAGGGAGAAGTGAAGGATCACCTATCCCACTGCCATCTGTCTGTCTTCTGGGCCTCAGTCAGACTCCTCATGGAGATGGCTTTCCAACCGTGTTCCTGGCAGGAGGAGGGGGAAGCAAGGAACCCATGGGAAGATGGTATGAGCCATGAGATAGGGTGGCAGAGAGTTATTAGAATTCCTCCTTAAATTCCAGGGACCATGTTCCCACTCTGTGGTCTTCTCCTGGTGGCCCCAGACTTGTCTTGAGGACTCTGACCTCACCAGCCATTTCTCCTCCAGCTCGCTCCCCCAAAACAAATCAGACAGCTCCTCCTCCAGAAACCTTCCCCACCCTTCTCAGCCAATGCTGTTACTTTTCCCAAGTATACTTGCTCCCTTTATTCTTGGCAAAAGACACACCATACGTGTTTGCTAAATACACTGATCTTCTCCTTGTGTTGACCATGTTATGGCATGATTCCCACGAACCGTAATTATCTGTTCATAAGAAGCTCAAGTGTTAGTCTCTCAGTTGGGTCCAGCTCTTTGAGACTCCATAGACTGTAGCCTACAGGCTCCTCTGACCATTGCAGTCTCAGGTAAGAATACTGGAGTGGGTTGCCATTCCCTTCTGAGTCCAAATCCTGGTTCTGCCACTTCAAATCTGTGTGTCCTCAAGACAGTTATCACAAAGGATTATCACAGAGATTAAATAACAAAACCCAGGCAAAGCACATGGTGTTAAAGCTGTCCCATAGTAGGGACTCGGACATTGGGCTCCTCTACCATTCACAGGTCCAGCTGTCACTAATGGGGCCAACACATTGCAGGAATTCTGCAAATAGTTGTTATTTAATGTCCTCTGTACACAGAGAAGTCATTCATTTTGTCATCAAGGAACTCTCATATGAAGATGCCTGCCTCTTTGCACAATAACCCCAGAGGCACAAAAACCTAACTGGATACAGGGCCCTTGGTTCAAATTCAGGCTGTGTGCCACTTGTAGCTGTGTGCCTCAAAGCATATGACTGACCCTCTCTGCATCACTTCTCTACAGGGAGATAATGCTAACTTCCTTAGAACAATTCTTATAAGGATTAAAGAAGAAAGTGTTTACCAAGTGCTTCAGAGCTCCTAGCACAAGAGGGCTCTACAAATATTAGCCTCCATCCCCTTCCATTTAAGTGGGTGACACTAAGTCTTTTTTTTTTTTCCAGCTCATGAAAAAAGCCAGCCTTGCTGCAATTATAAACACCACAGCATAATTTTTTAACGGCACCCAGGTGGAATCACGCTAGTGTCATTTTCACTTAAGAATTTTATATTGTCAACTGATTTATTAACCATAAGAAGCAATTCCCCAGGGGAGACTACAGTTGAAATAATTGTTTTGAAGAAAATAGGGTGGATCTACACTCCAGAATCATTAATCATCAGAACAGTAACATACATTTGATGAGGTGGCATCCTCCATGGAGCTTTCTTTCTGAGATAAAAGAAGAATTTGCACAAAATATCTACTGTAAAGCTTTGTCATGCAACAATTCATCAGCATCTCCCCCACCCCTACCCTGCTGCACTCCACGGCAGGGGAATCCATGCCTGGGAATGACAGAGCCGCGTGGGAATGACAGAGCCAGCGGAGGAGGAGCCCCCATCATGAATCACTGCAAAGCAGCAAGAGTTTAATGGGTTTATTAACGAATTAATAATTTAACAAACATTACTAGCTATTTTCTACTGAGTAATGTCCATGAAATACTGCAAAAGCAACCCAGGAAATGAGAGGCTATGAGGCTGAAGATGAGAAAGGGCTGCCTCCCCAGATGCAGGTAAGACACGGTGTTAAAATCAATTTGGCACTTATTAGTACAAGGGACCGCAAGGAGATCCAACCGGTGAGTCCTAAAGGAAATCAACTCTAAATATTCATTAAAAGGACTGATGCTGAAGTTCCAGTACTTTGGCCACCTGATGTGAAGGGTTGACTCAATGGAAACGACCCTGATGCTGGGAAAGACAGAGGGCAGGAGGAGAAGGGGATGACAGAGGACAAGATGGTTGGGTGGCACCACCAACTCAATGGACATGAGTTTGAGCAAACTCCAGGTTATAGTGAAGGACAGAGGAGCTTGGTTCACTGCCATCCATGGGGTGTCAAAGAATCAGATCAGACTTAGTAACTGAACAACGGAAGATAACAGAAGGATCGCTCTGTTCCCAAACAGAGGCATTCCTTGAGAGGACAGGTCTCGGGGCAGGCCCTCTGCTCATTCAAGAACAAATCTCCTATAGGCTGTTCTAGAAATTTCTGTTTTCCTTTTAAACAGCACATGTCTCAAAGTGCATACTAATCTCTCAGGCCATAACATAGAGCTTCTGGTGTTGGTTTAACAAACATAACGAATCCAAAGGGACAAATTCAAGGTGATTTCTTTTTCCCACTTGCTGCAGAACATCATAGTTTTACCATAATCAGAGGTAAAACCCTGATTTCAGAAAATGATGGCTGACTCTTTCCTATGCACTTACTATGTATTAGACACTGCCTTAGATTATTTGGGCTTCCCTGGTGGCTCTGATGGTAAATAATCTGCCTACATTGTGAGAGACCCAGGATGAATCCCAGGGTCGGGAAGATCCCTAGAGAAGGGAATGGCTACCCGTCCCAGTATTCCTGCCTGGAGAAGAGGCAAGGACAGAGGGAGTCTGTGGGCTACAGTCCATGGACAGGGGAGCCTGTGGGCTACAGTCCACAGGGTCCAAAAGAGTCAAACACGACTGAGTGACTAACAGATTATTTGGGGGAGGAGTTGGAAAAAGAAGACAGGTCAAATTTATGTCTATTCCTGAGCTCCATGCTAATGAATGGCTTTCGAGCCTATCTATTAAAAGCACCTGGAAAATATTAAATAATATTAATGTCTTAGATTCTTCAGAGACATTCTCATTTGATCATTTCAACAAGCCTGTAGAACAGATGAGGTTACTCCCACTTTGCTGACACTCAGCTTTTTCATCTGTAAGTACAAGTCATTTGTCCAACAAACTTTTAAGTTCCAAATATCAACTCCCTTTTCTCAAGCCTAATCTTTATAGACACTATACTTTTATTGCTTTTTTTCCCTCTTATTTGAGAACTATCACCTGTGTACTAAAAACAACCAACATACAGAAATAAAAACAGCCATCATCTACAAAGTGAACTCTGGAAAAAGCCACCATTCTCATCTGAGGCCTGATGTGACAGACAGAAACAGCAGTTTCTGTCTACACTTTTTTTATATTACAAGAAAATAAGATAATTCTGTACCTACTCTTTTGTAGCCTGCTTTTTATACTTAATAAAGCATGAACTTTTCCCCATGTCATTAAATATTATACTGCATCATCTGAGCAGTTATGTAGGATCCCAGGGTATGTGTGTGCCCTCATTTACCTAGCTCATCTGAATTAATTAGGTGTTACTGTCTGACAATAGTCTTCCATTTCTACATCCAAGCTAGAAGAAGCAGGTACTCAGGTATTTGGAAGTATGGAAACTGTTTCATCACTTGGCATGTCGCTGCACTAGTATGTCATTTCTTTAGGGTACTTCCTTTTCAAAGGGATCGGAGACACATCTCATTGCAAAAACTGCCTGGAAATCCCCTCAGATGTGGCCCATATTCAAACTCAGCTCCCTTAAATCACCAACAGCAACACAGCACTGAGAGTGTTCCCACCTCCAAGCTCAGGACAGCCTTCTGTCAGAGTTAAGAGATGACAAGAAAAGGAACACCACAGGTTCCAGACACTGGGTTTGGCCTCGGCTCTGCCCTGACCTGGCTCGTGACCTCAGAGGATCACAGATGCCCAGTTTCATCCCAGAAGCACTCAAATGAGAGTAGCATCCTTCAAGCAATGAATCTCTCCTCCAGGAGGCTTTCAGAATAAAGCAGAAAATTGCTGAATGCCTTGGGAAAACCAAGCCATCAGCATTCAGGGCCCTTTGTCACCATAACAGTGAGGAAGGTGCAAGGTTTATTGTTGTTATTTTTTTTCCTGATTCAAATTCAGAAACTAAGTTGTAATGTAGACCATGCCAAGAAGCTCCAGCACAGGAGCCCACAGCCACCGGGAGCCTAGGGTGGTTTGGGTTGGGAAGTTGAACTTATCAAGAAGCAGTGAGTCCCCTGGTCTTGCAGCCAGGAAGCAACACAATGGCCCACTGAGGCTGCAGTCTTGAGGATCTGAGAACACTTTCTTAGTTCCAAACTCCTACCCCATGCTCTCCTTCACCATGCCCATCTGATAAATATTCCACCAACAGAAGGTCCCTCTGTGGTAGGAGAACTTTACTGAGGAGCAAATACTCTGTGAAGGGAAATGCCCACTTATGAGACGACCTGTACAACTGGAGCCACACGCACAATGGTGACTCCTGGGCCAGGCCAGGCCTGTGTTTCCACCTTCAGCTGGCTTAAGTTCCAATCCTGAGGACCCTGTGTGAATGTCCTCCCCTGAAGCATCCTGGATTAGAGAGAGGCTGGACCAGCAGGGGAACATGGTCCAGCTACGTGGCGTCACAGAGGGTAGGGCCTAGGTGTTAGTCGCTCAACCATGCCCAACTCTTTGTGACCCCGTGGACTGTAGTCCATCAGGCTCCTCTGTCCATGGGATTCTCCAGGCAAGAATACGGGAGTGGTAGCCATTTCCTTCTCCAGAGAATCTTCCCTACCCTGGAATCAAACCCAGGACTCCTGTACCGCAGGCAGATTCTTTACCATCTGAGCCACTTGGGAAGCTCTAGGGGGCCTAGGAATCCTGAACCAAAATGTGCCCCTTCCATCTGTTCCCCAAAGCACCTAAACTCCCCACCATTAGAGTCTCTGCTAAGAACCCAGTGGGAATGTGTGAGTTTTACTAAGTATAAAACATTATGCTTTGTTGAAATTGAAGAGATAACACATCAATCAGTCCCTAATAAACAAGTTCACTCAGTGCATTGCAGGACACTCCCTCCTCCAGCTGGAAGCAGGGATGAGGTGGGGCCGCACCCAAGAGGCAGGCTTTGCCAGGAGGATGAGGCAGAAGAGAGAAAGGGCAGAGCCCAGCCTGGCATCTTGCTGCAGAAGGTGCTTCATCTGGTGCAAGTACTGGTTCCAGAATAATTGGAGTGAAGGCTGGGTGTCTGGGCCACCCAACCAACACAATGGTCACCAATGGCCCCAGCTCCAACCCCTCAAAAGGAACCTGACTCCATTCTTTCCTCTGAACTCCCAGAACAAAGTGCCACCCTGCATACATACTAAGGCTCTGGGAAAGAAGGGTTCGAGTCTATCCAAGCTGTAGTCCACTGCTTGGCCAGCAGCCCACTCTGCCCTACTGGCTGCCCCCACAGATGCCTCAGTTCCCTGGACTGAGGGGCTATGTTCGGGCAAGACAGGAAAAAGAACAGTTCTCCTTGCTCTCTTGAGTTGTTTACCGTAGGACTTGGTGGGGGGAGATGGGGGATGGAGGGAGAAAGACACCCACCACCACTTGGAAATGCTTCCCATGGAAGGGAGTAGCAATAGAACTGACAGAAGCTCCTCACCAGAGATGCCGAGCTGGCTGCCTGTCCTTTCAGATGGATCCTGCCCCCCCACCCCCACCCCCCAGCTGCAGACATCCAGCCTCTCTCTCAGCGGGGACTCCTGCTCCCCACATCTTCTCAGTTTGGTCTGCTTCAGGCTCGGAGCCCTGCCTCTCAGGCTTCCCCACCCCGGAGCTTGATTCTTTTGATCCTAAGCCTACCATCAGGACGCCTGGAAGGGCCTCTCTGCTCCTAACAAGCAGCACCCACCTCATTCCTCTATTGGGCTTACTTCACTTAGCGAGGCACCCACTCCCATCACTGCTCACTGGTAAATAAACGACAAAGAAACATCATTCCCTCATATAACATTGGAAAATTCCTAACTTCCCCGGTTCAAAGAGCTCCAAAATCTAGCCTCACCAACACTCCCATCTTCGCACTAGAGTAACCCCAACCAGCTTCTCTGGGCTTGACTGAAAACTGACATGTGATACACCAGGAAAAAGACAGAACCTTCCATGGGACAAAGCTGTGTTCATATCCCAGCTTGGCCCTTCACAACCTTTCTGAGCCTCGCTGTCCTCACCGGTACATTGAAGATAATCAAAGCTGCTTTGGGGATTTTAAAAAATTCATTAGGAATACCACACAAAAGGTACAGAGAGCACACCCCATTCTCTATGAAAGACAGTTAGCATTCAAATTTGTGACATGTCCATTGTTTCTCCCCAGGTGGAACCCTTGGCTATTGATTTATACCCTGGCTTTACTGAAAAGCCTTTTATTATTTATTTATTTTTTTTAGGCTTCTCTTGTAGCTCAGTTGGTAAAGAATCTGCCTGTAATGCAGAAGACCCCCTGTTTCAATTCCTGGATCAGGAAGATCCGCTGGAGAAGGGATAGGCTACCCACTCCAGTATTCCCGGGCTTCCTTTGTGGCTCAGCTGGATAAGAATCCACCTGCAATGTGAGAGACCTGAGTTTGATCCCTGGACTGGGAAGATCCCCTGGAGCAGGGAAAGGCTACCCATTCCAGTATTCTGGCCTGGAGAATTCCATGGACTGCATAGTCCCTGGGGGTCACAAAGAGTCAGACACGACTGAGCCACTTTCACTTTATTTAAAAAGCCATACAGATCCTGTCACAGTTAATGTTTTCCCTCTTCACTCCCTAACCCCATCTCCTCCTGAGCACAGTACCAGGCAGGCACTCCACACACAAGGCTCCCGGGAGAACCCCAGCCTGTCTCACACCTTGAAATGGCCTGAGTGAGTCAGTAGCTCTGAAAGTCATCTGTCCATCCACATCACTGGCCTGGTCTCAACACCCAGCAAAGATGACTTGCCTTCAGGACCATTTGAGTATGTTGCTATCAGGCACCAAACCCAACCACACAAGAAATTTTGAAACTTCTCTAAAATCAGATCCTTCCTCTGTCTGCTCACCCCTGGCAAGTCCATCAGGCCCAACTCCTCTCTGCAAGAGCTCAGCAATGACCATCCATAGCTCTGAGAGAAGTAAAGACTCTCAGAAGCTGGAGCTGGAGCTATGCCCATGAGTAGTTGAATCGTCTCAACTAAAAATCCATGTCTCCACTAGGAGGCCTTCCAGGATGCACCCAGACAGAATTCTATGTCAGTCCTCAGGGGCCCTGCCCAATTCAGTTTCCACAGGACAGTAATTCCCTCTTCACCCCAGAGGCCAACCCCCTGAAGCTGTGAGCTGTGATGTGTCTTCAACTCTACACCAAGTGAGGTTTCGGTACATCGTAGCTAGTCAACAAACTCTTACTGAGTGCTCTTAGCCTGTGACGCTGACACTACTTTTCCCCTGCATTTTGTACATAAGAAATCAGAAGTTGGGAGGGGCTTAGCCCTTCCTGAGGTCCCTCTGCTCTACACCAGAGGGAAAGTCCTCCACACCAGGACACTTGCCACCAGAGCACACAGGGTGGCCCCCCTGCTGTCGCCTTGAAGGCTTGCGACTCTCAGAACACACCCATGAGATCAGTTTATCTCGTTTTGATTATTTGCCACCTCCTCCTAGACGGTAAACTCCCGAAGACCAGGCACCATTCTGCCTCCTCTCACTGCATCCAGATCTAGCAATGAGGCGAGATTGGGTTTCCATAAAAATTTGCTGCCAGAGGGCAATGGCTTGCCCTTCCCTTAGTGCCTGTCAGACTTTACTGGGTCTTTAGATCTCCGGGGGAGCTGCTTAAAATGCAGATTTTGATTCAGTAGGGCTGGAGCCCTAGAGTCAGTCTGTATTTCTAATAAGCCCCCCGGGTGATATGGAGGCGGCTGGAAAGCAGGGCACGCTCTGAGAGGTGAGACTGGAGTCACTGGGGGCCCAGCTAGCTTGAGCTAATCCTCTTCTTTTCAAAAAAACAACCTCTGTTTTTCATGCCTAAGCACTTGGAGTTGTCCCTTCTCTCAGCTATGTCATGAGAACAACTCCTGATGCTTGGTATTAAGATTCCAAAAAATCAGAGAGTGAAGCTTCAGGCCTGCAAAGCCAGGAGCCCCCATGCTTACTCCCCTCTCTGCGGACTCCCAGTCGCAGCCAGGACCCAGGGCTCACATGGCTCACCCCTAACAACCTGGCCACAGCCACAGAGGCACAAATAGCTGCTGCTGCTTTCAAATTCCCGGAGTTCAGAACTGTACACGGCGAGCTCCATTCTAAAGACTTTTTTCCCTGCAGGCTTCATCTGTAGCTCCTCTGCCCTCTGCATATTTCATGCATGCTCCAGACGGAGTCTTAAATTGCAGGAAACCAGAACTCCGCAGATCAATTAGCCGAACTCACCACATGTCGTTTTTCACATTTCACAATTAGAATAACAGGGTTTCTGGGCTGAGTGTGGGCCTGCTGTGTCCCACTAGAGAGCAAACTCACCTGCCTTTCGAGAAGATCCATGAAAGGGCCAGAGCTCCTGCAGTGCCTTGTCACAGAAGACGAGGGACACTCTGCATCCTTCTGAGGATTATGTTTTTTTCCATACTGATAGGGGCTTTGAATGGTCACTGAGTTGGGCAGAACAAGCAGCCCACCTGTCTTCTGAGGGCTCTGGGCACAACACACCTGCTCCTCCCTGGGCTGTGTATCTGAGGCAGAGAGGCAGCTCTGCCAGCAGAGTTGAATACTGAGCTCCTACAGACAGTTCCGCTCACCAACCTATAGCTCTTGTCTCCTCTCCAGCTTCTACGCAGCCAGATAAATTTTAAGGCTTTGTTAAAAAAAAAAAAATTAAAATTAAAGCAGAAAGGGCCTCTATTACTGGTCCTACAGTGAAATTGCTAGAATCCAGTACCTCCTCCTCCCTCCCATCTCATGGTCATGAAATGAGGCCAGAGAGAACTCATGGTCTCCGACCTTCAGGGACTCCAAGGATTCATCGCTGACTTATAGCACTACTGCTCCTGTGCAGTGCAGGATACTAGGGAGAACATGGCTTTCAGCTCATCAGGAATGAGTGAGTTTCAAAAATGAATGGAAGGTGATTTATGAAAGTCAGGTGGGACTGTTTACAAAATTAAAGCGTTTACTGGTGTGACTGAACAAAAAGCAACCAGTTCAAACTGTCTTTATCCAAAGAGCAACTTCAAAACATCCTGTTTATTTCAGGAAGTGAAGGTTTGGTTCAGCAGGTACTGCTCTTTATCCTGTCTAGTAAACCAACCTGATGAGTCAGTGGGCTGGGGAAAAGTGTGACACCCATAAACATAAAACATTACTGCAAAGGCCACCTCCTTCCAGCAGTGTGATGCATTTATGACAAAAAAGGTAATGCACCAACCATGATCCACAAATGAAACCGAGTTACAATAGGCATATTTTCTCTTTTTTTCTCCATCAAATGAGGCCAGCTTCCAAGATCTGTACAGTATAATTTCCTACCCCATCCCACCCAGCAATTTGTATTTTTCTTTCTCTTGGCAGACACTTTATATTTGAGTTGTACCCAGTTCTGTTTTGATAGCTCACCAGAACTGAGGGTAACAAATACTTCTAATTTGATTATTTGAAGAGTGTCATTAATTTTTCAAGCCACACAACACACACAGGCACAAACGTATTCGCCAGACATTTGCAACCAGTGAAGGTTAATAGTCACTTAATGTAACTGCAGACGTTACAAGCAATCTTCTTGTCCCACTGCATTTTCAAAGACCACATAAATATGTAATCTATTTCTCTCTTTTTCTATCATAACATTCCACTGGGGCAACCTGATGAGCTGTCCCCTTGCTGCCTCCACAGTAAAGTGATGCATGGTACCTGATGGATAGATATGGGTTTGAATAAGGAGGATTTCTGCAGCCATCCATAAACCTAGCTCATTTAAATTGCAAGCTGTTGACTACCTGAGAAGAAAGAAAGAGCTGTCTTTAAATTATATTTTTTAAAAATTTATCACTCTATTGTCTAGAATGCAAGCAGAATTCTTATTTCCAGGCAGCAGGAGTAAAGGACCACCTGATCATCATGAGAGGCTTTGTCTTCTCATTTCTCTCCCCCAGGAACTGCTCTCAGTGTCTTGAGAAGAGGTAAGAGGGCTCAAGGTGATTCTCCCTATTACTAGGTTACTTCTGAGTGATGAACCAGATAATTGTTTAGATGGTCAAGTGGACCTGAAGTGGGAAAAGAAACAGATTCAGGATGTCACTAAGAAAAGCTCCTCCTGACAAAAAGGAAAATTGAAGAGGAAACAAGTGCTGCCCATTGGTGAATCTTCCCTCTGTCATAAGTAGGGCTCACAGGGGGAAAGCTAGGACTCAAAAAACGAGAGCATTCATGGGAAATCACAGAACAGGCTTATTTTGAACATTTCACCTGATTGTGATAGAATGCCTTCCTAACCCCAAGGCATGCCACCCAGGGCAGAGACACCAGTGATGTGGATGTGCTGACTGATTCACCTGCTTCTCTGCAGGAAATAAAACTTCATTCACTTATACACTTGCTCAGTCACAAAGGAGGTCTCCTGAACACCATTTTACCTAGGTCACATTTCAAGTCACATTTCTGCCCCTAAAATTTGCCAATGGACGCAGTTGTAAGCTAAGAAACATTAAGTCACTTTCTCCACCTCAGCAGTTCAAGTGTGTTGAATCTCTGCCTCAGAGAAAAGACGAGGTGCACACAAATTCCAAGGCTGTATATCATGAAGGTTATGGAGCCTGTTTGAGACATCATGAAACTACCCAGCTGAATTTTAAGCTGCCTCTCCCTGGAGAACTGAGAACTCATATTTCCCAGATAAACTACATTTGGAGGAAAACCTCTGTGAGCAAAAACCCAGAGAGAGTTCAATGATTCAGCTTTCCTTTGGCCTTTAATTCATTTGCAAGCAACACTCCGTGCCTAGTGTTGGATGAAATACCTATTAATTTAAAGCCATTTATTACCACTTTCTTTCATCCAATACATTTTCCGATATGTTTATTGCTCATTATAAGTAATAGATTGACATCCCTTGAAGAGAAAGTCTTTTTAATACTTATAAAATGGTTTCTTGGAGGACATCAATTATAAAACTAGCTATGACACCAGTTGAGTAATGCGGCATTACAATTTCAGCAAATGCCATAAAACAATACTTTGTGTTCAAGTGACATCAGCAAGATGGCAAAACAGAAAGTCCCAGGCTTCATTCCCCAGCAGAAAATCCAACTTAAGAACAATATATGGTCCAAAAAACCTTTATAATAACTCCGTGAATCAATCAGAAAGTTGTAGTACCCTTGGCAAGCTCAAAGCCCAAAACAAATGCCTTAAATGAGGTGGTAAAAATAATTTCATTACAACCATGTCAGTCCCTCCCTCAACTTGGCACTACTCACCAATGGGAGGAAAATCCCTACTTGCAGCTTTTCCCTTGGAAGGGAGAGAGAACAGTGGAACATCCATCAGTGCTCTGACTTTTCAGGGGGCTGCCCACGGAAGTGGTTTCTGTCTCACCTGATGCAGAGCACTGATGAGGAACAGAATACCCTTGGATGCCTGGGGGCAGCAGAGAACAAAAAAGAGTTCAGCAGCTGTGGCAACACCAGAGAACCTGAAATACTGTAGAAAGAAACTGACACAGCTCTCTGCACCTAGGAGAAGGTACCCAGCCTGTGGCTCCTCCCTGCATCAAACAGTCTAGCTTTGTGGAGGGCTGCTGAGGAACTGGTTCATGTCTCAGGTGACTCAGAGCACTGAAAGACACGGCACACTTTGAGCACCTGGGGGCCACAGAGAACAAACCAGAACTCAGTGACTTTCAGCAGGCCAAAGAGTCTGCAGTGCCTTGGACAGACACCAGGGGGATCAAGAGATAAGAAAGTGCTGAAAAAGAAACGGGCATATCTCTCTCACTGGAAAAACACATGTACAAGCCCAGAGATTACACATTCCAAAAAAGTTTTGAGAGGCTCCCCAAATCTCTAGCCTGGCTGACTGATGAATTTCTGTCCCTGTATGATGCAAATCTGTAAAGGTTGAAAGAAATAACTTTCTTTTTCAGATCCACACATCCCAACACACAGCTACAAGTCACATGAAGAAACAAGGAAACATGGCCCAATCAAAGGATGAAAATAAATCTCCAGAAACCAATCCTCAAATAACAGCGATATATGAATTTGAATTACCTAAAAAAGAATTTAACCATCATAAAGAACAATATATGGTCTAAAAAAAAAAACCTTTATAATAACTCCATCAATCAATCAGAAAGTTGTAGTACCCTTGGCAAGTTCAAAGACCAAAACAAATGCATTAAACGAGGTAATAAAATTCATTTCATTGCAACCATGTCAGCCATTTTTAACAAGCTCAGGAAAATGATTCATGAACAAAATGAGAATATCAATAAGAGACAGATAATTTTAAGAAAAGCCAAGTCAAAAAGCTAGAGCTGAAGGACCAAATAAATGAACTGAAAAGTTCAACAATAGATTTGATCAACCAAAAGAAAAATCCAGGAACTTAAAGAGATGTCATTTGAAATTACCCAGTTAGAGGAACAAGTTAAAAAAGAAATTAGAAAGGGTAAAGAAAGGCTGAAGGAATGATGGGATACCTAGAAGAAGATTAATAAACACATTGTAGGATTCCCCAAAGAGAAAAAGCAGAAAGAATTATTTGAAGAAATAGCAGCTGCAAACTCCCAAATGGGGAATATATGGACTTCAGAGCTAGTCCTGGGTGTTCATTGGAAGGACTGATGCTGAGGCTGAAACTCCAATACTTTGACCACCTCATGCGAAGAGTTGACTCATTGGCAAAGACTCTGATGCTGGGAGGGGTTAAGGCAGGAGGAGAAGGGGATGACAGAGGATGAGCTGGCTGGATGGCATCACTGATTCGATGCACATGAGTTTGGGTGAACTCCAGGAGTTGGTGATGGACATGGAGGCCTGGTGTGCTGCGATTCATGGGGTCGCAAAGAGTCAGACACGACTGAGCGACTGAACTGATGGACTTCAGATTCAAGAAGTCCAACAGACCCCAGAAAGATGTATTCAAAGGAATCCACTACGAGATATATTATAAGAAAATTGTCAAAAAGTAAAAAAAAAAAAAAAAAAGGGTGTGTCAAGAAAAAAGTGACTCAAAAGGTACAAAGGAACTCCTGAGAGAGTATCAGTAGATTTATCAACAGAAATCTTACAGGGCAGAAGGAAGTTGGATGACATATTTCATAAGCTGAAAGAATGAAACTGTCAACCAAAAATATCGTATCAAGCAAAATTGTCCTTCAAAAAATGAAGGAGAAATAAAGACTTTCTGAGACAAAAGCTTAGTAGAGTTTATCACCACTAGACCTGTGCAACAACAAATGCTAAAGGGAGTCTTTTGAGTTGAAATGAAAGGATGCTATATAGCAAGAAGAAAGCATATAAAAGTATAAAGCTCATCAGCAAGAGTAAATATATAAGAAATATAGAATATAATACTGTAATGGTGGTGCATAAATCATCTTTAATTCTGGTAAAGCAATTAAAAGACAAAAGAACAAAAAGGATTAAAATTAGTGGATGCACAAAATAAAAAGATATAATTTGTAATATCAACAATACAAAATGCATGGGGGGAGAAGTAAAGGCGTAGTTTTTATATATGATTGAAGATATTAGCTCAAAACATATTGTTACAACTATGTTTTATTTAAGTCTCATGATAATCACAAAGATTATCTGAGAAAGGGAATCAAAGAATATCACTACCAATAAAAAAAAAAAAAACACAAAAAAGGGATACAGTGAGGGGGAAACAGGGAAATAAGGATGAAGAAGCTAGAAGAAAGAAATAAAACAAATTTTTAAGTGAAATATTAAGCCCAACACTCTGAGTAATTACTCACTGATCAAAAGAGTCTCTAAATGGATTTTTTTTAATCCAACTGCATGCTCTCTAAAACAGACTCACTCAAGATTTAAGGACATACATAGATCAAAGGCAAAAGGATGGAAAAATATATTCTACACAATAGCAACCAAAAGAGAACAGGAACTATCATAATTATATCACACAAAATAGACATTAAGATAAAAACTGTCACAAGAGACAAAGACATTACATGATGATAAAAAGGTCAATTCACCAGGAAGATATAATAATTATAAATATACAGTTCACTGTTGAAGAATAGGTTTGAACCACATGGGTCCGCTTACACAGGGATTTTTTTAGATAAACATATAGCGGACCCTCCTTGCTTGCATCCATGGATTCAACCAACCCAACCATGGATTGAAATTTCCACCCACAATTGGTTCCATCTGCAGATGTGAAACCTGTGGATATGAACAGCGGACTATATTCATTGTGCTGTCATTTTATATAAGGATCTTGGGCATCCATCGATTTTGGAATATACAGGAGTACATGGATACTGAGGGATGACTGTATATGCATCCAACATCAGAGCAATCAAATATATGAAGCAAACACTGACAGAAGTGAAGGAAAAGGTAACAACGTGGTAATAGGAAGACATGTCAATACGCCACTTTCAATAATGGGTAAATCATCCAGAATGAAGATCAATAAGGAAATGGAAGAACAGAGCAACACTAAAGACCAAATTAACATAATAGACACATATAGAACATTCTACTCAACAAGAACAGAATACATTCTTCTCAGGGGTACATGAAATATTCTCAAGGATAGATCACATGGTAGGTCATAAAACAAGTCAACAAATTTAAGAAGTTTGAAATCATATATCTTTTTTGATCACGATGGAATTAAATTAGAAGTCAAGAGTAGAAAGAAAATGGAGAAATTTTAAAATATGTGGAAATTACATAACACCAATATTGGGTCAAAGAAATCAAAAGGGAAATAGAAAATACTTTGAGACCCAAAAAGTGCATACAAAAATGTAAGGGGTATAACAAAAGTAATACAAAGAGCAAAGCTTATAGCAGCAAATGCCAACATTTAAAAAGAATAAAGAACTCAAACAACTGAACATTATATCACCAGGAACTAGGAAAACACTAAGCTCAAAGTCGAAGAAAGGAAATCAGTATTAAAGCATAAAATCAATGAAACTAAGAGCTGGTTTTTTGAAAAGGTAAACAATCTTGAGGAGCCTTTAGCTAGAACAACAACAACAAAAACTCAATCACTAAAACCAGAAATAAAGGTAGGAAACATTAGCACTAATTTTATAGAAATAAAGTGGATAGGAAGAGAGTACTGTGAATAATTATAAGGCACTTAGATGAAATAGAAAAATGCTTCGAAACAGACAACCTAGCAAGACTGAATCACATAGAAATAGAAAATGGGAAAGACCTATACTGAAAAGGAAGATTGAATCAGTAATTAAAAACCTACCCCAAAAGAAAAATTCAGAACCAGATTGTTTCAGAAGAGAATGCTAAACATATAAAAAAAGACTCAACACCAATCCTTCTCAGTCTCTTCCAAAATATTGAATAGGAACACTTCCAAATTTATTTTATGAGGCCAGCTTTACCCTATACCAATGTCACACAAAGACAATACAAGAAAATAAAACTGTAGGCCAATATTTCTGATGTATATTGATACAAATATCCTAAGCAAAATACTAGCAACCTGAATTTAACAGCACATTAGAAGGATCATACACAGTGAGATTTATCCCTTCGATGCAAGAATGGTTCAACAAATGAAAACCAATCACTGTGACTGACAGAATGAAGGACAAAAATCATATGACCATCTCTAGTGAGATGAACCTTAATGACATTATGCACAGTGCGATAAGTCAGTTACAGAAGGACAAATACTCCTTTATTCCACTTAGCAGGTATCTAAAACAGTCAAACCTTAGGAGTGTGAATTAGTATAGTTGCCAGGGTTTGGAGGAAGGGATAATTGGAGTTGCTGTTCAATGTTCGTGGAAGATAAAAACATTCTAGAGCTCAGCTGTACAACAACACACATACAGGGAAAACTGTACTGCACACTAAAAAAAGTTATCAGGTAGATTTCAAGTTATACACTTTCAGCACAATTTTTTAAAAAAGTAATAATTCCTGTTGAAGCCTAAAGTCTCGCAAGAATCTGAACCCCAAACAATCTCACAAGCAGTTTTCTCCATCCTAAATTTAGCTTCCAAAGGAACAAGAGCAAAGTACTATCATCACTAAGCCATACAGAAAAGTTGATGGCACAACCCCCAAAGAAGAATGAGGGGTCAAAGTCATCCAGAAAGCTAAAAGTTTACCAATCTACTTGCAGACCTTCAGTTTGATATACACATATGTAAACCCACAGAAGTATGCCTAGAAACAGAGATGGCAAGCTAATAATAGCACTGATATTCTAAGAGGAAATGGGGGGGCGCGGGGAGCAACTGAAGATAGAGATGGTCTAGATAATTTTAGACTTGTAATATTAGAATCTTCTAAAAGAAAAATGGTGATGACTTGTGTAATTTTAAATAATCAAAATAAATTTTCCTGATTAAAAACACTATTTATCAATCGGTTGTGGCATTCTCTCTCAATATATGTCACTGGTACATAAGAACAGCTAAGCCCCCTCTTGTATGACATGCCTTTTCAATCCAGGGAAATTTCACCTATCAGTGACAATCCACACTCTTTCTGAGCACTGAGTTCACTGCCCTTTGTTCCTTGAGACCAGGACAATGTAGTCCATCCACTCCTGTCAAGGGAGTCAGACCTCATGTATAGACACTACTCAGCACCTGTCTTTGCTCAAAGTAACAGTTCATATGTGGTTCCCAAGGTAACACCCAGCTCTATGGAATGCTTACCCAAACAGAACTTCAAGGCAATAACTTGTGGTTATATTATTCAACAATTATTCATCAAGTGCTCACATTGTACCAGATGCATCATTGCTGTCAGTGCTGGATACACAGCATGGACAAATCAAAGACCCTGCCTTCTTGGGACTCACCTTTATGAGTTCCTTTGGAGATGATGTAACAATGTCCCAGACAGTTAAGGGCTCTGGAGGAAATCAGAAGGGGACAATAATCTACAGTGATGAGTGGTGCTAGTCTACATGGGACGGTAGGGTACCACCTCTCCAAGAAAGTCATGCCAGAGCCAAGGCCTGAAATGAAGCGTGAGCCAGTCATGCAGGCAATTATGAGTAAAGCACTGCAGACAGAGGAAACAGGAAGTGCCAAGGCTCTGAGGCCTTTTATTCTGATAGGTATCAACAAGTTGACCTCTAAAAGGGCTGCACCAACTCACACACACCAGCAGCATCTGGGAGTGCCTCTTTCCCCACATTTTCACAAGCATCTCATTTAACCATATTACTTTTATATTCTATAGAAAACAATGACCACTGGAGCTTTAGCTAGATGGAATCAGGAATGGATGATGGGAGGGGAAAATGGGAAAGGAAGGCAGCTTCCATCTGGTACTTTCCAGACCATGCACTTTGCACCTCAATTAATAGGTGTTTTGATTCAGATCAACCATTCAAAAGAAAAGCATAAGGTACCCTCTTTTGCATGCAAAAGAGCTGAGGACTTGAGACTGTGGGAAATCAGGCCAAGGGCACTCAAACCTTAGGACATGACTGGAACTGACTTCTAATGATCCTGGCTCCAGCGCCTGGACTCTGTGACACCAGTCCTTCCAGCCAGGGGCATAGAAGAGCCCTCTAGCTAGTACCATGGGGCACATACAGAGGGCACAGGAACCTACTCACTCAAAGCTCCCGCCTGGCTGGAGCTGATTATCCTGGGTAATTTCTTGCATATGCACTTAATCTTCCTCTCACTAGATTTTTTTCAACAGTAGAAGCCAGTATTTCCCAATGCACCAGGAATTTATCTACAGCTGAAGTAAGTTACTGTCAGGAAGATGTGGATATGAATAATTAAGTCCCTATTAAACATGCACACATCTTGTAATAAATCTCAAATTAGATGTGCCAAGATCTTGTTAAACCTGCCAACACATATTCTTAAATAAGGTGGGAATATAATTTGGAGCTTATCAGGAGATCCAACCTTTTGCAAAAGATGCTCTTTGACTGTTCAGAATTTTAATCTCGACATTACCTGAATCCATGTGGTCTATCATTCCATTGTGTTTATGCCGATTGTAAAAATCAACCACGTAATTTATCTTGGCATGGGAGGGGGGGTCATTTATTTATCCTCAAATTGGAGAGGGGACATTTTAACACATATTTCATTAAGCCTCATTGTTTAGGATGAGACATTGTCTAAAAGAATCTCACTCTAAATATACCTCACCTAAATTCTGAAAAATAATCATTTGTATTCATCACCGACTTAAATAGAACTTTGCTTAGAGCCCAAGCATTTTGCTTTCTGTTGTGGGAGGGATAGATCACAAAATCTTGAGTCAGACTGAGTTCCCAATAGTAAAATGGGAACAGGGTTCAAGATTCCATGAGCTAATCATCTAATATGCTGCTGCCCCATAGTAAGTGCTGAGTTAACTGTCAAGTGCAATTATTATTGTGTGGTGTGCCCCAATAATGCAGACTGATAACAGCCAATGCATGTAACCAAGTTTTTGATAACTCGGCTGTATTATTCTGACATAAAAATAATATCAGTATATTTTCATAATCTTAACCTATAAGAATAAATTTTAAAATAGTTATTAAATATAACATAATGAAGTCTTAACTATCCCTATGACACTGGCAAAAGCCAACACAGCCACATTCATTTTGCCATCAGGACAATAAAGACACCAGTGGTTGAGAACTTGGTTCTTACCGAAGAAAAGGAAAGGCACACAGACGCCCAGCCTTCCACAGCTGTCTGTACAGGGCCCCAGGGCTTCCTAACCCGATGGGCCAGCACATTCTTTAAATACAACCCTCAACTTTACATTCTAGCTGCGGAAGCTTGTGCAAAGCAAATAACCAGTCTGTGCCTCAGAGTCCTCATGTGGCAGGTAGGGAATAATAAAATACATAATTGCCAAAGTTGCTGTGAAGAAAATGAACTAGTATATCAGTGTACAAGTCCCACCACCCACATGTACTGTTGGCCAGCTTGATGAATTGCTGGAAAGGAATATCCACTTGCTTTTTCTAGAGTGAGCCTTTATAACTTGGGAAATCATCCAGATTCTCAAGCGAAAGAAACAGATGGAAAATGTCCCAGCAAGAAAGAAGACCGTGAATGTATTATTCCTCCAAAGAGCCCTCAGATCCTTAAGATCACCCCTTGGAATGAGCCGTCCACTGTCGGTGCCCACCTGTGAGCCCGTTTCAGGGGAAAGCAGCAGCAGCGCATCACAGCCTTCTGTGCTAACACCCATTTGGCAACTGAACCTCTCCTTCCTGGTTAGTGGGGGACCAACTGTGGCACATGACTGGACTGACCCGAGAACATGAGCCAGGAACCTTCTTGAAGGACAACCTTGAGATTTTACAGAACCTGTGTATCCTGCCCAGCTGGATGGCCAAACATGCTGGGGTCCCTGGGTCAGGAACCTGACCCCTCGGCCATGCCCTCATCAGGGCCTTGCCTCCAAGCCCTCCCCCACCTCCTCCGCACTCTGGACAGAAGGCCACCAACATGAAGATGGGTCCCTGGGTCAGAGACCTGATCCCTCGGCCATGCCCTCATCAGGACCTTGCCTCCAAGCCCTCCCCCGCCCTCATCAGGGCCTTGCCTCCAAGCCCTCCCCCACCTCCTCCGCACTCTGGACAGAAGGCCACCAACATGAAGATGGGTCCCTGGGTCAGAGACCTGATCCCTCGGCCATGCCCTCATCAGGACCTTGCCTCCAAGCCCTCCCCCGCCCTCATCAGGGCCTTGCCTCCAAGCCCTCCCCCACCTCCTCCGCACTCTGGACAGAAGGCCACCAACATGAAGATGGGTCCCTGGGTCAGAGACCTGATCCCTCGGCCATGCCCTCATCAGGACCTTGCCTCCAAGCCCTCCCCCGCCCTCATCAGGGCCTTGCCTCCAAGCCCTCCCCCCCTCCTCCGCACTCTGGACAGAAGGCCACCAACATGAAGATGGGTCCCTGGGTCAGAGACCTGATCCCTCGGCCATGCCCTCATCAGGACCTTGCCTCCAAGCCCTCCCCCGCCCTCATCAGGGCCTTGCCTCCAAGCCCTCCCCCACCTCCTCCGCACTCTGGACAGAAGGCCACCAACATGAAGATGGGTCCCTGGGTCAGAGACCTGATCCCTCGGCCATGCCCTCATCAGGACCTTGCCTCCAAGCCCTCCCCCGCCCTCATCAGGGCCTTGCCTCCAAGCCCTCCCCCACCTCCTCCGCACTCTGGACAGAAGGCCACCAACATGAAGATGGGTCCCTGGGTCAGAGACCTGATCCCTCGGCCATGCCCTCATCAGGACCTTGCCTCCAAGCCCTCCCCCGCCCTCATCAGGGCCTTGCCTCCAAGCCCTCCCCCACCTCCTCCGCACTCTGGACAGAAGGCCACCAACATGAAGATGGGTCCCTGGGTCAGAGACCTGATCCCTCGGCCATGCCCTCATCAGGACCTTGCCTCCAAGCCCTCCCCCGCCCTCATCAGGGCCTTGCCTCCAAGCCCTCCCCCACCTCCTCCGCACTCTGGACAGAAGGCCACCAACATGAAGATGGGTCCCTGGGTCAGAGACCTGATCCCTCGGCCATGCCCTCATCAGGACCTTGCCTCCAAGCCCTCCCCCGCCCTCATCAGGGCCTTGCCTCCAAGCCCTCCCCCACCTCCTCCGCACTCTGGACAGAAGGCCACCAACATGAAGATGGGTCCCTGGGTCAGAGACCTGATCCCTCGGCCATGCCCTCATCAGGACCTTGCCTCCAAGCCCTCCCCCGCCCTCATCAGGGCCTTGCCTCCAAGCCCTCCCCCACCTCCTCCGCACTCTGGACAGAAGGCCACCAACATGAAGATGGGTCCCTGGGTCAGAGACCTGATCCCTCGGCCATGCCCTCATCAGGACCTTGCCTCCAAGCCCTCCCCCGCCCTCATCAGGGCCTTGCCTCCAAGCCCTCCCCCACCTCCTCCGCACTCTGGACAGAAGGCCACCAACATGAAGATGGGTCCCTGGGTCAGAGACCTGATCCCTCGGCCATGCCCTCATCAGGACCTTGCCTCCAAGCCCTCCCCCGCCCTCATCAGGGCCTTGCCTCCAAGCCCTCCCCCACCTCCTCCGCACTCTGGACAGAAGGCCACCAACATGAAGATGGGTCCCTGGGTCAGAGACCTGATCCCTCGGCCATGCCCTCATCAGGACCTTGCCTCCAAGCCCTCCCCCGCCCTCATCAGGGCCTTGCCTCCAAGCCCTCCCCCACCTCCTCCGCACTCTGGACAGAAGGCCACCAACATGAAGATGGGTCCCTGGGTCAGAGACCTGATCCCTCGGCCATGCCCTCATCAGGACCTTGCCTCCAAGCCCTCCCCCGCCCTCATCAGGGCCTTGCCTCCAAGCCCTCCCCCACCTCCTCCGCACTCTGGACAGAAGGCCACCAACATGAAGATGGGTCCCTGGGTCAGAGACCTGATCCCTCGGCCATGCCCTCATCAGGACCTTGCCTCCAAGCCCTCCCCCGCCCTCATCAGGGCCTTGCCTCCAAGCCCTCCCCCACCTCCTCCGCACTCTGGACAGAAGGCCACCAACATGAAGATGGGTCCCTGGGTCAGAGACCTGATCCCTCGGCCATGCCCTCATCAGGACCTTGCCTCCAAGCCCTCCCCCGCCCTCATCAGGGCCTTGCCTCCAAGCCCTCCCCCACCTCCTCCGCACTCTGGACAGAAGGCCACCAACATGAAGATGGGTCCCTGGGTCAGAGACCTGATCCCTCGGCCATGCCCTCATCAGGACCTTGCCTCCAAGCCCTCCCCCGCCCTCATCAGGGCCTTGCCTCCAAGCCCTCCCCCACCTCCTCCGCACTCTGGACAGAAGGCCACCAACATGAAGATGGGTCCCTGGGTCAGAGACCTGATCCCTCGGCCATGCCCTCATCAGGACCTTGCCTCCAAGCCCTCCCCCGCCCTCATCAGGGCCTTGCCTCCAAGCCCTCCCCCACCTCCTCCGCACTCTGGACAGAAGGCCACCAACATGAAGATGGGTCCCTGGGTCAGAGACCTGATCCCTCGGCCATGCCCTCATCAGGACCTTGCCTCCAAGCCCTCCCCCGCCCTCATCAGGGCCTTGCCTCCAAGCCCTCCCCCACCTCCTCCGCACTCTGGACAGAAGGCCACCAACATGAAGATGGGTCCCTGGGTCAGAGACCTGATCCCTCGGCCATGCCCTCATCAGGACCTTGCCTCCAAGCCCTCCCCCGCCCTCATCAGGGCCTTGCCTCCAAGCCCTCCCCCACCTCCTCCGCACTCTGGACAGAAGGCCACCAACATGAAGATGGGTCTTGACCAAGGCCATCCAAAGGATGACTGACCTCATCCCCCCCCCAAAATAAATGATAAAAGGAAAATTTCAGAAAAGAAAGAAAAAAAAAAAAAACCCATACGGTCTACAGGGAAGAGATCAGATACTAAGACCCAAACCCAGTTTCCAAGCAGACAGGCCACGGGGGAGTCTGGCAGAGAGAGCACTGAAAATGGTACCAGGCACACAGTGCTGACTTCATAATACAGACCCCCTTCATCCTCAGCACAGAAGACAGTGACAAGGACAGCAGCACGCCACGGGCCACAGTGTGATGCTACGGATTTTCATGCTGTGTTTATTTACTCTTCAGAACAACACTAAAGAGCACGCGCTATTATCGTTCACTTTCCAGCTCTTCCTAGAGCAGCTAGGAGACCCACCAGTCACACAGTGGTTCAGAGCTACACCACCAACCAACCCAAGCCTTCTGCATCACTGCCTCTAAACTGTCTCATCTTCACAGCCCACGTGACCTTTGAACAATAGTTCTGCTAGGTCAAAGTCTTTGGGGACTTGAAAATGATATATCAAGTCATGAACGGCCCTCAACTGGCAGGCTTCACCCTCGTTAGACTCTGGAAGCTGGGATGGTTAATTCTGTGTATTAACTTGACTGGGCCATGGAGTTCGCAGACATTTGACCAAACATCATTCTGAGTGTGTCTGTGAGGGGTGTTTCTGGGTGAAATGAACATTCCAGTCAGTAGACTGAGTAAAGCAGATTGCCCTCCCTAACATGAGTGGGCTTTACTTAATCAACTGAAGATATGAATAGAACAAAAGGCTGAGTAAGACAAAATTTCTTATGCCTAATTGAGCTGGGCCACTGGGCTTTCCTTGCCCTGGTACCTAAATGGAAAAACTGATTCTCTTCGGAGCTCAAGCCTGCCAGCTTTCGGACTGGAAATTACACCACTGGTTCGCCTGCTTCTCAGGCTCTTCAGACCCAGATCTGAACTACATCGTCAGCTCTTCTGGGCCCCCAGCTTGCTGACGGCAGGTGATGGGACTTCTCAGCCGTCAAATAAAAGAGCCCTCAGCTCCCTTATTCTTATATTTATATTTACTCCCCTGGCTCTCAAACTAGGCTCGATGGGAATTAATCGGTCATCAGGCTATTCAAATCAGCTGAGTCAGATCAGCTATTACTGCCTATTGCATGAACTTACCTTCTCCACTCTACTGGTCCTCTTTCTCTAGAGAATCCTGGATAATACAGAAGCCAAGTATCACCTAAATCCAACTAAAGCCTTTGTTAACAGTGGAGCTTTCTTATGGGCTGTTGAGACATTAAGCATCCAATAGCCCAGGTTTTAAAACTAAACCTTAAGTAAACGTCCAACCTGAACAAATGCTGCTTTGAAAATAAAATGGGAAGTGATATGAAGAAAAGGATTTAGGGGGAGAGAGGAGGGATGTAGGAGAGTGGTGCCCCTGTGCCCCTGCTCAGCTCCTCTCCACAATAATGCTGCTCCGTTGGCTCCTCTAACACAGTGTGTCCCTTTGAGCACACACACTACCCCATACAACAAGCTCGAGAAGCGCAGCACCCACAGGTCTCCTCAACTTACTGAGTCTATAGAAGGGTCTTGAAGAGTCTGGACAGGTCATGGCTAAGTCAGAACCTCCTTTGCAGTTCTCTCTCCCATGGACAAGATAGACTGTCCTGGCCCTCCACCTAGGCTCAGTGGGGATTCATCTTTAATGGAGCTGGAGGCAGATCAGCCACTGTTGCATGTTACATGGTAAACAGATCTGGGACCCCGCCTCTGCCCTGCCAGGCCTCCTACCAGGCTCTGCTTCTGAAAATTAGCTCCTGCATCATGACGAGCTATCCAAAAGCACAGAAGTGAAGAGATGACCTATGGGCCCAATTCACAATATTTATGTCCCTGTCTTCTATCTCTGCTCAGTACCTCTGAATGGTTGAACCAGAGGTTCCTAGACACTGTAGCCATGGAAAATATAACAGCAATTCCCAGTCACAGGTAACTTAGTAGATGAGGGCGACATCCCTACAGTGCTCCTAACATCTCCCACCTGCTTCCACCAGCCTCAATCAAAATGCAAACTGACACCACCTCTGCATTTATATTAGGATAAAGCCAGATGAACTCACTTTTTAAATACATCATCACTTATTCTAAAGCCACCTGTCTCTCAGATCTCAAGACATGAATCTGCTCCAAATCTTCATCAGATGCACTGTAAAAAAATCACATGGAAAGCTAGAAGCAGAAATTTAAAAATGAGTGTAAATGCAGGGCTGGTACTTGATTATGTAGCCTGTTGTAAGCTCTTGACAGGAAAATATTCAACCATGCAACACTTCAATGAATACCTAGTGAGGAAGGACTCTGTACCAGGCACAGTTCATGGAGACACAGAGATGGGGGCAGAGGGACTTTAAGAGTCACCATTCACTCATGGACTCTGCCAGACTCCCTCCATTTGCCAAGAAAGTGTTCTGTGAATCTGTGCAGAGACCTGCCCAGCCCAATTCATCCTGATAATTAGAGCTTTCATCTAAGGGAGTAGCATGCCAAACATAACTCAGCCATATGTAATTGTCATCATTTCATTTATTGAGCACCTGAGTCAGACATGTGACAAGTACTATGCACATTATACCCCTTAATCCACCTGACATCTCTGCAAGGTACGTATTAGCACTGCTAGCTTATAGCTGAGAGCCAGAGAGGTTAAATGATTTGCCCAAAGCCATGAAACCAGTGAACAGTGGTAGAGATAAGATTCAAATTCCTCATCTGTCTGACGGCAAAGCTCGTTTCCTTGTAGGCATGCACTATGACTCTCAAGGGGTTCAAAGGAGGCCTGCTCCTCGATCAACCATACAATCACCGCCACCCCACTTGTCTCTGAGGCTGGGGATTGTTGACTTCTCTGAGAACAGCTACGTGAAGGGTGGGACTGTAGCTGCCGGTCCCAGACGAGTTGCCCACCCCTCCCTTGAGTCAGTCTTGTCTTCTATCAAATGAGCGAGTGGGATAAGGGGACCCAAAGATGTCTTCCAGCCTCAGGGTCTCTGAATACCCACAACTGGAGGACCTGCCAAGGTGCAGCCAGGGATTCCAGCTCCCTCCTGGGGCACATGGTCCCACCGCCAGGCCTTGGCAGGCAGCCACATAGGGATGAGTTGACCCCAGAAAAATTGCCCCAGCCATACCCCCATCAGACACACAGCCCTGGCTACCACATGTCCAAGTTCATCTTCCTTGCCTATAGAGTGCGCTGTAGTTCATATTAGAGTTTTACAAAATCAGATCACATCCCCCAACCATGGCTGATAGAAACCCTAGGCATGGCCTGAAAGCCCCTGGGCTCGCACCGGCCCCTGGTGCCTCCCTACAACCACAGGCCTGGCTCCTCCTCCCACCTTACCAGCTGCCCTTGCCCTTGCCCATCCATGCATCATTCTCTCCCATTCCCCACATTACAGTTCCCCTGTCCTCTAGGCTTGGGCTGGCAGGTCCCCTCGTGTGAGAGTCCCCCTGGTTGGGTGTTCCCTGTCTCAGCAGAGACCACAATCAGTGCTTTTTCTGCTGAGACTCCCCCACTGAGGACTCTGCTTCACCTGCCATCTGCACCCCGTAGAGTGCCCATCACAAAGCCAGCCTCAGTGAAGACTCGCTGAACATCCAAAAGCACGACTCTGCTCATCTCGATCAACCCTATCTGCTGGCTGCCACAAATGGCCGGCCCGTCTCAAGGGTCTCTCTCAGCTCCTTCAGGCTGCCTGGTGGGAGAGGGTGATGGTGCTGAGACCACTGCAGTAAAGTAAGTTCCCTGCTCTGTAGGAGTGAAGTCACACATACAGTAGTGTTTCCAGACTATAAATTGCCATGCAAATATGAGGCAGCTCTTTTAGATATACGTAACCAGTGTGAACTACATCTCTGACAAATACTTAAATCTCAGTCCAAGCAGAACATGCTGAGTGCAAAAAGTGAGCCTCACAAACAAGGGTGAGAGAGTACCAGATGGATCAGGCAAGGCTTCCCGGGCAAACAGGACCCCCCCCCCCCCCCCAACCAGGCCCCCAAAGAGGTGGAGACTCAGAGATATCAATAGCCAGAGCAGCTCAAGTGTGGCCCCACTGTAGGAGTGACCACGGGAGGAGTCAACTGATGCCAGCACACCCAAGCCTCACCTCTGACTCACAGGCTTAAGCTCTGGGCACCAACATACTTCATCACATCCCCAAGTGATTCTGATGCACGTTAAAGAAAAGTAATCACCCAGTCGACATCACTTTCCTAACAAAGATCTGTTTAGGAAAGCTATGGTTTTTCCAGTAGTCATGTACGGATGTGAGAGTTGAACCATAAAGAAGGCTTAGCAACAAAGAACTCATGCTTTTGAATTGTGGTGCTGGAAAACACTCTTGAGAGTCCCTAGCTCAGTGTGGCCCCACTGTAGGAGTGACCACGGGAGGAGTCAACTGATGCCAGCACACCCAAGCCTCACCTCTGACTCACAGGCTTAAGCTCTGGGCACCAACATACTTCATCACATCCCCAAGTGATTCTGATGCACGTTAAAGAAAAGTAATCACCCAGTCGACATCACTTTCCTAACAAAGATCTGTTTAGGAAAGCTATGGTTTTTCCAGTAGTCATGTACGGATGTGAGAGTTGAACCATAAAGAAGGCTTAGCAACAAAGAACTCATGCTTTTGAATTGTGGTGCTGGAAAACACTCTTGAGAGTCCCTTGGACTACAAGGAGATCAAACCAGTCTATTCGAAAGGAAATCAACCCTGAATTTTCATTGGAAGGACTGGTTTTAAAGCTGAAGCTCCAAAAAAAAAAAAAGCTGAAGCTCCAATACTTCGGTCACCTAATGCAAAAAGCCAACTCACTGGAAAAGATCCTGATGCTGAGAAAAGATTAAAGGCAAAAGGAGAAGGGAGTGGCAAAGGATGAGATGGTTAAATAGCATCACAAATCCATGGACATGAATTTGAGCAAATCTGAGTAAATTTCAGGAGATAGTGAAGGACAGGGAAGCCTGGCTTGCTGCAGTCCATGGGGTCACAGAGTCTGACACAACTTAGCAACGGAACAACAATGAATCACCCAGCTAACCAGAAGGTCATCAGGCAAAAGGGCCTCATGGCTCCCAACAGTGGTGGTAGGATAATAACTTAGAAGAACCTTGAATGAAGGGAATTAAAAGTTGGAGATACATCTTAGGGCTAATAGCGAGGGGCTTTGAAAGTCAGGTTCAAGAACTAGGTCTGGATTCCAGGGGAAAGGACTTGGAATTAAAGGAGTGACATGGAAATATTCCAGAAAGAGAAGGAAACAGCTCAGGAGGATGGGGAAGAGAGCTGGTGAGAACAGAGAGGATGGCCACTGTGTCACAGAAGGCTCCAGCAGACTGTGGGCAAGCACAGCCCTCCCTTGTCCCCAGGACCCCAGGAGGACCATGGGTCCACCAACAAGCACAAACATCAAGTCTCCTTCTGAGGCATCGTCTCTGACCTTCCTGGTAAATCCAGGCTGAGGAAGCTCTGACAAAGGAAACACACAGGATCTCAAGGCACAAGTGAGAAAATCTTATTTGCAGGCCAAGAGAGTAAGAGATCCTTCAGAATTAAGTGCTCAAGCACTGCTATTTAGCAGAGATGTGTGGTGTGCCAGTACTCTAAGTTCCTGGAAACAAATAAATAGTAACTGTGATCTAGTCAAATCCTGCTTTTCAGAAGAAAGCTGGCACATGCCTGCTGCATCTATAAATAAGCAAAGATATCTGTGAACACTAAATGTAAGTGCAATATTTTCTAAACACACACATTTGTTGAGAGATGAATCTGAACGGTCTCTACTATTTCATAAAAAAAGAGAGAGAGAGAAATTAGGAGAGAGGAGATATATGAACATCACATCAAAAGCATTACTATTAAAGTGAAGCACAGTGGTTAGTCTTTAATTCTGACTTGGGAGTTTAAAAGAGGACCCATTACAGCCCAGCAGAACCTCACTCTCCATGGGGGTCTCTGCCAAGGGGGCCCTCTTTTCTTGCCTCCTTCCACCACTCTCACACTGTGAGTTATGAAAATTTGACTATCTTTACAAGGGTACACAGATTCTGTGAGATAGACTTGCCTCAAAACAAAATAGATACATAACTTGGACTCCAAACGAGGAAGTGTGTGAACATCCAAACAACTTCCTTTTATACTAAAATAAATAGAATAGGTGATTTTTTAAAAGCTTCCCTCTTTGGAAAGCATGAACAAGGTTCCAGCCAAACAAAAGGACATCGTTTCTACTTGTCCAGAAACAGACCGGCTGTAAACATTCCAGCAAGATTTGGGGGGAGTCCTTTAACCTAAGAAAGGAAATGATTTGAGAAAGGTCTCTCCAATTAGCTGATCACAAAGAGAAAACAAAAATGTTTCAATTCCGGCTGCATGGAAAGATTTTTGTCTTCAGTCAGGTCCTGCGCTCCTTGCCCTGTCGCTTCACATTCTCTGCAAAGCAGACAATGCTTTTCTGGCCCTTCTGGTTTCAAAGATAACCTTCATGGTAAAAATCAATAGCTGTAACGTGGTCTTTGGTTCAGAATGAAGCAATAACCCTGGCCCGAAGATGAGGTCCCCTGTCGAGGTCAATGGGATGCTGACACAGACACCTCATTTTTTTTCCTCACAATCATGTCAACATTTGTAATGGCTGCCCTCTTGGCACTTGGGCAAGAATCCAACTCGATCCTGAAGAAAGATACCTGTGCTGTCCCGCTTTCCCTAAAGAGAGAGATGGCCACACCGTTCAGACGCCACTGCTCGTTAAACCAAACACTGGTTATACGGGGCTGGCAGGCCAGTGCTGCCTCCGCAGGACTCTCCTCAGTGATGCTGCTGCTGCTGCTAAGTTGCTTCAGTCGTGTCCGACTCTGTGTGACCCCGTGGACGGCAGCCCACCAGGCTCCTCCATCCATGGGATTTTCCAGGCAAGAGTACTGGAGTGGGGTGCCACTGCCTTCTCCGTCCTCAGTGATGGGGACACCATCATTCTGCTCAAGGAAAGAAGCCACATGTGAAAGACTGCAGGTACGGGAGTCCATTCATGAGGTATGTTCCCATAGGTACGTTTCTAGAAACAAAGAGACCAGAGGTAAAAGTGGGAACTCAGGGGATTTGGAAGGATGATGGAAATGTTCTCATACTGGATTGCGGTGATGAGTTGCACAGCACTAAAATTTTACTATAGCTCATTGAACTATCAGAGAAGGCAATGGCACCCCACTCTAGTACTCTTTTGCCTGCAGAATCCCATGGACAGAGGAGCCTAGTAGGCTGCAGTCCATGGATTCGCTAAGAGTTGGGCACGACTGAGTGACTTCACTTTCAATTTTCACTTTCCACTTTCATGTACTGGAGAAGGAAATGGCAACCCACTCCAGTGTTCTTGCCTGGAGAATCCCAGGGACGGAGGAGCCTGGTGGGCTGCCGCCTATGGGGCCGCAGAGAGTCGGACAGGACTGAAGCGACTTAGCAGCAGCAGCAGCAGTCTGTCTCTTATACACATCTGCTGCTGCTGCTGCTAAGTCGCTTCAGTCCTGTCCGACTCTCTGCGGCCCCATAGACGGCAGCCATAATGTTATATTAATACCTCTACAAAACCATAAAAATTGCATTCATTGAGTAAAAATATAGAAATGTGATAAGTAAAAAACAACAGAATACTATCAAATAACATGATAATTTACTAAAAACACATATTGGCACACCCAAGGGCATAGTAGAAATAAGAGAAAGAAATATGCTAATTCAAAAAGATACATGCACTCCTATGGTTCACAGCACTATTCACAATAGCCAAGACATGGAAGCAACCCAAGTGTCCATCGACAGCTGAAAGTATAAAGAAGATATGTTGTGTGTGTGTGTGTGTGTGTATGCACACAATGGAATATTATTAAGCCATAAAGAGAGTGAAATTCGCCATCTGCAATACTGTTGATGGACCTAGAGAGTATTATGCTTAGAGAAATAAGTCAGACAAGTGTATATTACTTTGCCAAACATACGAAATGCATTATCACTTGTATGTAGAATCTAAAAGTATATAACAAAATGAATAGAGTCATAAACATAGCTAGTGGATACCAGTGGTGAGAGGAAGGAGAGAGGGGTAAGACAAGGGTATGGAATTAAGAGATACAAACTACTACATATAAAATAGGTAAGCAACAAAGATATAAAGCACAGGGAAATATAACCATTATTTTAATAACTTTAAAGGGAGCATAATCTATAAAAATATTGAACCACTATGCTGTATACCTGAAATATTGTAATTCAACTATATTTCAATTAAAAACATATACCAAAGCATTTATAGTGATTTTCTATGTAATTAGATATTATAGATATATTATCTTCTTTATACTTTCTGTATGTTCCAAATTTTGACCATGAACATGTACTACTCTCATAATTCAGACATGAATGTGTTCAACCATGCAGGCATGAAGTCATCAGCCCAGCATACATAACAGGAAGAGTTCATAGCAATATTGAAGAAGATAGCACTTTGGGCCCCTCAGCTGAGTACACTAACTCCCTGGCTATTGCTGAAACTCAGGGGCTTGAAAGAGTTAAGGCTTGTCAAGTCAACACATCCCTCTCTCCTCAGGGGGTCCTCAGTGTGTGTTCCCAGAAGGGGGTCAGCACAGGGAAAGCAAACATTAATTAAGTCACATATTGCACACGCATTCACCAGCTCCCTGTTAATACGCTGGAACAAATTTCAATGTGTTCAATTCAATTAAATGTGGACGAGAGTAGCTGGAATGACATTAGCAAGTAGGAGCCCTGAGGTGCCTGTCCCCAGCCCACAACACAGCCTATTTGTACAGAGGCTTTTTCTTTCCCCATGAGAAGGGCTCTTTATTTTCTTGGAACACACAGCTTCAGTGTAACAGAGGATTTACTGGCCCCAGCTAATGATTTCCTATCGTTCGAATTAATATCACACACTGGATCCCGAGGTACTTTGCTGATACAGAATTTTCTAAAACAGTAAACACTTTAGACCACGCTTCTCCATCAGAGGTAGTAAGATTGAGAACGAGAGTCAGCTGAGGCCATTCCTGCCATTTGCTGGTTTGAAGAAGTGTTCTCAACTGAGGCAAACAGCATGTTTCCTTAACCTGCCCAGCAGGAATCCTCAGCTGGTCAGCATTTTTCCAAGAACGGCCCCCCACATATCACAGGGATGGGCCCTGCAGCCTGGCTTGCACCACAGAGTCCAACATTCCCTCTCAGACCACAGCTGCTGGGGCTGTGGGAAAAATTCTGGCCCAAGTATCCTCTCTCCTGACATTAGAACCAAGGTCTGCAATGCTATTCTCTCCACTGGTCCTTTGAAATATGGATCTATAAACTCCAGAGCTCTGGGGCAGCCATGTCCCAACAACGCACCAGAGGAAGCAGGTAAAGCCAAGTTCAAGAGACAGCAGAAAACACAGCTGTGAGACAGTGAGCGTGGCTTTCTAAATCTCCAAGAGTCAGCTAGGTCCTTGCGACAGTTTCATGAGGTCAGCTCTCAGGTTGTACAAACTACTCCTTTATTCCAGACTTTGGCTTAATCTAGTCTGAGTTTTTGTAACTCATCCAAAGGAGCCTTTGATAAAGAAGGTACAAGATACACTCCACTCTGAAAATAGGAACTACCTCCCTGGGCTCTCTGCCTGGAGTCATTAACAAAGGGAGAGCCAGAAGAAAGAATGCTTTCCTCCCCAGGACTGAAGGCCCAGAGAGCTTCAAATTCAAGTTCCTCAGAAAGGGGCTTCCAGGTCAGATGTCCAGGCAGGAAACCCACTGGAGCCTCCAGGATGATCAATTCACTCAGTGGATCAGAATAAGACTCCCCAAGGGCAGAAACCAGGGACAGCACCTGCCTCACTCACCACTGTATCTCGTACACCCAGGACAGCATCTGCAGCATAAGAGGGGCTCAACAACTACCCTCAGGATTCACCATAGAGGCCTAAACACTTAGTGAGCATTTATTTTGTGCAAAAATCCATTCCAGGCACAGGGTCCAGAAGTTCAATATCCCAAGATGGAGTCATTTCAGGGAACAGGAAACAGCCCCACCTGGGGGAAATGCCAAGCATATCTGCAGGGGTATAGATTGTGACTGAAGAGAGAAAGCCTTGAGTATCAAGTTAAACAAATAATCTTCAAGTTGACTCATCTGCAGGTCACATCACGCCACAGCTAAAATACCTACAGAATGTAAGTCGTTTCCACAGTGGTTTCTTAAATCACACTTCCTACTTTGTTTCATCACCCAACCTCCTAGGTATTCCTACTTCCCCAGAAGATTTTGTAGCCTCTTCCCTTTCTGAATCATGTGCCATGAAAATCCAGAGGGTACCAAGACATATATGGTCTCAGACTCACCAGTATCCTCCACGTCTGGACTTTCTGACCACAGGCACCCAATAGCTAAAGTTACAGGAGAAGAGAGACCAGGTCAGCTTCAGCAGCCATCCAGCTCAAGGCAGAGAACAAGTGTAAGTTCACACGAAGACCAGTGGATCAGCTCACTCCATTCTACAGCATGCTGACACACACAGAGCTCAGTTGATAATGGCATGGAATCCTGAGTCTCCTGAGTGAAGGCACCTTCCAGTTTCTGTCTAGCAAGAAGCATTAATATCCAATTATCTTTCCAATATGAGTTCTACAGGAGGGGTGAGTGATTTGGTAGAAAGAGTACCAGCCACTAGACAAGAATAACTTCTCACTGTGGCCTCTCCACTAATTAATCCAAGTAACTATGTGATTTTCCAAGGCATTTCATTGTCCAGAGTCTTTTTCTCCATCTGTAAAGATGGGCTAATGATACTCCTTTGCAGTGTTATTTTCAAAGATGAAGTCAGAGAATGCATAGCAGAGAGTCTAGCAGTGCCTGTCACATGGCAGGGACTCAACAAGTGGTAGCTGTGACCCTAAGTCACTGATTTTATTCAGAGTGAGCCGTCATGTCAGTGTGACAGGGGCCAGGGTACAACCATGGACCTGCCTTTACACAGAAGCCTTCCTCCAGCAGCACATGCAACTACAGGAATGGCCAGTGACTAGGAACCAAAGAGATCTACCAAAACAGCAAGAGCAGTGAACGGTTTTTACATTATGGCCACCAGCATCCACCTCCCCTTCTCTGGGTTCCTTTGGAGAACCAGCTCTCTCCTACATTTATTCTTGGCTTTAGGTCACTCCAGTGAAGGACAGAGGATGCGATCCAAAGCTCAGCCCCTCAATGCTTTGAATTTTTCTGGCCATGTGGATGGGTGCATGACACAGAGTCAATGAAAGGCAAGATGTTTGCCATAACATTTCCTATGACATGCTAGTGTGTGAGGTTTGGAGCCTGGAGCCACTACTGCCAGCTCACTGCCATAAGGACACCAAGTGCCTGAGAACAGACACAACACACAGAATGGAGCTCAGAGATGAAGGCAGAAAACCAGACCCTGTGGACATCTGTGGACCTGTACTGAGCTAAGTCTCGTCACAGTTACCTCCTGAATCCTTGGTTTTGTCTTAATGGGTTCTATTCCTCAATCAATTTGAAGTCAGAATTGTGTCTCCTGATATTGGCAGAGTCCTGACTGATGCACAGAAAGGACGTGGAGCTGGTGAGAGGTGAGGGTGAGCAAAGAGGCCCAGATTCACTGCGGACTGTAGAGAAACCAGCCTCAAGAAGCAGCTGGACCTGACACACACAAACCCCAAAGCCCTGGGATGCATGTTCCCACCTGGGTGGGATATGTGCTGTTACTGCACAGAATGGCGCTGGACTTGCTCTCCATCCCGCCCTTCAGGTGGGAAGCACTGAGACATTTATAAGGGCCACACTCTCTTCAGCACAGCGTGGAAGCTCCTCATAGATTCTACTTTCCTAACTGCTTCAAAGGAAGAAAAAAAAAAAAACTTGGATAAAACACACACAGGAGAAGGTAAACCGTTAAGGGACTTAGAAACTTCAGCTATCATCCTGGGAAGAGAGCTTGATCAAGATTGTTACAAGAAAAGGGACCTTTGAACACCTGGGATGAAGTGCCTTCCCCACAACGCAGGTGCAGTGTGTTGTCATGGAAACACCAAGGCCATCTGAACTCTTGACGGCCCCTTTTGGCCCTTGCCTCCCACAAGCTGGTCCTTACCGAGAAGCTGTGTGGGAGAGTGGTTAGTGCCACATCCTGGAGCTTCAGCATGACCAGCTGTGGATCCCTGACACTGCTACTTCCTGACTGCCCTAAGCCACATCACTTACCTCTCTGAGCCCCAGGTTCCACATCTGCAAGGCAAGGCTAGTAATCCTATCCTCTTACAAGGTGGCTGCGAGCATGACATGAGGAACCACTTGCAGGCTGGGGTGGGAGCAGGTGTTAACTTAAAAGACGACAGAGGCCAGAGTGAGTGAGGAATTGCCCAGGTCCTGGAGGTAAGGCTTTCAGGATTTTGGACTTGCATTCAGTGTGACATCAGAGCCCAGACCCTCTACATCCCTCCCCATGACCTCAAGGCTCTTTCTCGGACGCCCCATGACTCTAACAGCACACAAGACAACACGTGATGCTCCCCTGACTGTCTCTACACATGCGCCTGATGCACTTGCTGTGGCATCCAGCTGCGGTTGCTCGAGGGTAGATGACTTCAAACATTACCGTTCTGCACACACTTGGAAGCAACTTTATGCTGTGGGAGGCAGGGTCTCAGAGACGAGAAGCAAGTTCTAACTCCTAATGTGTGTGTTTTCTCAGGGTGCCTTGCAGGCATATTATAAATGTAGCTGTATTTTAAGGTCTGTTTGGAATAAACAAAACCTGTTTCTGGAGCCTTTACCCTTCCTAAGTGTCAAAGATGCCCCAGCAATGGAACAGGTGTATCACCATACAAAGAAAATTAGGATGCTGCCAAGGAAGACGCCTTAGGCCTAAGGGATGCACTTGTCCTTTCTCTGATTTGAAAAAATTGTGGCAAAAAAAAAAAAATCAAATGCACCAACTCTCTGAATTTTGAGGCTGCCCCTACAGCACAGAGGACATTGACATTAAGCTGTAAAGTTTCATAGGACTATCAGATTTTTAACACAAACCATGTTGTGTCAGAGGTTACACAAACTTTCATTTCTTCCAAGAATTTTCTCTGAGACCTTATATGTCCAGCACTGCAGGAGACCCTCAGATTATAACCCTAAAGCTGCCAGGCACAGCCCTTGTCCTCCCCTGGAGAGCGGAGACAACTCCCAGAGCCCTGCACTCCCTGCCAGTGGTACCAACGGGTTTACAATAACTGTGTGTTCACAGTGATGTGGGAATAGCTAATCCCAAAAGAAAATCATTTCATGTAGCAACATTTGGAAAAACTTGCTCCTTCTAATGAGATGTCGAGGGAAGAAAACAAAAAGCTTCTGTGGCCAAATTAGTTGAGGACTGGTTTTAAAACTGGTGCACCAGTTTCTTCACTGAAGAATGTCTCCCACCCTTATCCTCAGGAATGTGCTTGGCCACTTGCCAATGGGGCACCAGGGCAGTGGGCACACAGGGCCCAGCCAACCCAACAGGCAAGCACAGGTTTGCAAAAACATACACGAGCAGGCAAACTCCTGTCCATAGGACGTTCGGATGAACCAGTGTTCCAGGGAAAGCACTTTGTAAAAACACTTCCATCAAGGACGGTGGCCAAAGCAGACCCCGGTGGCAGGAAAACGGCGCCACCCGCTCCCCGCTCCCTGTCTAGGCCTTCTCAGGACACCAGTACGCTCCTCTGTTTCTCTCAGAATAAGAATTTCTTCCAATGAAAGAAAATAAAATTGAATAAAAGAATTGGAATGGCATATTATCCCTCAGGTTACTAAAGAATATCTTATCTTGGGTACTTCTTTCAGCTCATCCCATAAAATTCATCACCGTGAATAAGTGACAGTAAAAATAAATTCACTCAGTGGCCCAGCCAATCACTATCGCATCCACTGAAGGTGGGAATAATTGTAATCTCAAGGGGTATTTTTGTGACCTTCTTCCCACTCATTCAGGACCAAACAGAGTGGGTTTCGATGAAGAGTGCCCAACAGAAGTAACAAACAAACATGCGATAGAGCAATAGAAACTGGAGGCCCTGCAAGAAAATGAGGATCTTCATGGATTATTTAAAATAAAAAAATTCTTGCTGGACTTTCAAACCTGAAGAGCAGAGCAGGCTGAAATGGAAGATGCTTGGCTATTCACTGTCCACAATTTGTGGCTGAGGAAGGTGTCTGAAAACCTTGCCCCCTGACAACAGTGGGAATTTCTTTTATCAGCTCTGGTCTCCAAGTCATGTGCCCTGTCAGTTCCTCCCAGCTTTTCTCTTCCACTCCTTGGGCGGGCCTGCCCCTCTGGGGAGTGAAATATCTATACCCTCCTCTCCCAGCACAATCTCATCTCAGGAAATAAGCTCCACGGCATTCGCACCAAAATGTAATGACTCATACCAGATAAATGATTTGTCCTAGATTCAGTATTAAAGCAAAAGAACCACACTCCCAAAGCAGGATTTTTAGACATCAGAGAGCTGGTAGGTAACTTTCTTTGAGCGAAGTGCCTCCGCTCCAACCAAGTTCAAGTACATCATGAAGTTTATCTACCCCCACAGGTGTCAGAGGAAGATGCTTCAGGAGAACCAGTCATCAGGGGAAAGGGGGCAGGGAATAGAGGCTCGCCATACCTGGTCCAGGTCAAGCCTCTCTGTCCACGCCCAGTTGTATCTGCAGAGTTTCAGGGGTCGGGGAGGAGGAGTTGAGGGGGTAGAGCAGAGAGTAGACAGAGATCAGAAATCACAAAAGATTTCCTTCCCCTCCCTACTCAGGACCCTGTAAGTCCAGGCTCACCCAGAGCAGTAGAAATGCAAAGGTCACAGTCCATCTCTACACAAGAGCCACACACAGTGGAATTGCTCAGGTTCAACACTCCAGTCCAACAGGGGAAGAAGCAAGGACTGAAGAGAAGGGGCTTCCCTGGGCAGTCACTCAGAGGACCAACAGAAGAGCTTTACAGAAAGCACTTGGTGGCTTTCTGTAAGGTTGGAAGTGTTGCTTCAACCACCTCAGCTGCCTCTGCTCAAACCCCCATCATAGTCGCCCAGGAGGCTCCAGGCTCTCAGCCCCACTGTATGAAATCCCATCTCCAACAGGAAGCACACACACACACACACACACACACACACACACACAGGTCTTCTTTAGGGCCACTGCCAACCCTCTTCTTTTAGACAACAAGCCATCAATCCCTTCTGAAATACTAAGGGCTCATCCTGTGGTGGGTCCTTGGATACCAGGCTGCCAACAAGACACTCTGTCCCAGCATGAGAAGACCAGAAGGCTCAGCCCTGGCTGCTATGAAGAGCACAAAGGGGCCTGCCCTTGCTCACTGACTCCCACTAGAGGTGTTCAGTTCAGGTGTTGATCTATGGATGCAACAGGTATGCACTGGAGAATTCAACTCTAGCTCCCAGAACAGGCTTAGCAGTGTTCATTTAACCAGACTGTGGTCCACATGGATGCCCAGTGCATTCTCTGTCTCACAGCAAGTCTCATCTGTAATGCTCTTGGAAATGGTGTTTGCAGTACAGGATATGTCACATGATAAACAACCCTCTCTCAAAAGCTAGTAGAATTTAACTACTTCAGAAAGAGTCTAAGAGAAATGAAGTTACACGTCCCTCCCTTCCTCCTCCAAGTGTTCCAGGCACCTGCAGCATCGAGCCAACATGTGAACCTGGAAAAGCACATGGGTGGTCTCAGCGGGTGTGATCAGATGTCCCTGTCCAGGTATACAGCCATTATGCCAGTCCATCCTTCATGAACTATGACTGTTTCAGAATAAAAACACAGGTCATAAAGCCAGCATGTTTATTCTACTACAAGTCAGAAGTCATCCCGCATTTGCATTAATAGCCTCCTGTAAAGACAGTTGGCATATCTTAGCTTTTAGTGACCTTGTGACACGTGCTGTCACTGAAATGGGCTGGATGTTCATGGCACACATCAGAGCAGTGGTGCTTAAGAGAGAGTGATTTTGCCCCCAGGGGATGGTGGCCGATGTCTGGACACAATTTGATGAAACAGATGGGGGAGTGGGGAGGGGCTACTGACATTTAATGGGGAGAGGCCAGGAATGTTGCTAAACATCCTAACTGCACAGGACAGCCTCTCACAGGAATTTTCCAGCCCAAATAGTTAACAGTGTCAAGATTAAGAAACCTAGATGCAGAACAATGGGTTTTCAAACCACTCTGAGCATAAGGTTTACATGAAGGGTTTACTCTACACGCAGGTTTCCAGATCTCTCTCCAAGAGACTTTTTTTCAGGTAGTCTGGGGTGGGAATTTGCTTAAAACAAGAAAACAAACAAACAAAAAGAAAACACAACACAGAAAACTCACTCCTTTCCTCCAGTGGTTTGTTTTTGCTAATGCCTCAAAAGGATGAGCTTACAATTCCAGGAGCTGCCACCAGGAAGCAGCCCTTTCAGCTTGGGCAAAAAACCACACAAAAATTCTTAATAAGAATCTCACAGACACACATACACTTTGTTTCATAACCACAGTTAAGGAGCAACATGGACTAAATACAGAAACTGAATAAAATCACATAATGTAATGCAATACTTAAAAGGAATGCAAACATCAAACACTGGGGGTACCCTGCCAACAAATATTCTCCTCTGCCTGAGTTAACATAAACTGAATCTTTTATTAGAGTCAAGCAACTTAGGAAATGGAGGGACTTAAGACATCCAGTCCTATGGTCTCATTTTAACAGACAAGGACATCCTGGCTTCTAGAGCTTGTGACCTTGCCAGGCTGTGCCCACCCAGAGTCCCATCTGTCAGCACTTCAGCGAAGAGATAGAGTTCCTTCTCTGATGGGCTCTTCCCATTTATGGGCTGGACATGTATGCCTTAAAAACACATGCCCAGTTGCTTGAACATCTTGCACAAAATACTCCCACTGAGGTGGGACTTACCTGGATCCCTAGCCCAGTTTTGCCAACTTGTTGCTTTATCCTGAGAATCACCTGAGACCTGGTAAATATAGGACCTCCTCCTGGAGAATCCCTTGCAGCAGGTCCAGAGGAGGGCGACCACCCCTCTGAGCAAGCCCAAGGCTGGAAGACGCTCCAGCTCTGGCTCCATTCCCAACTTTCCCACAAGGCAGTCCCTCTCAGAATCACCTAGGCGCCATTCCAGATTGATGGGACCCTGGGGGGCTGGGTCCAGGACTGCCGACTTTAACAAACTCCAGGTTGATCCTTTTAAACATGAAGGCTGAGAACCGTTACATTCTCTATGGAAACCACTTCTAGGAAATGATGCCCGCCCTTGTCTGGTAGGAGCATCCTCTAGAGCAAGAGATGGGGAGCTGGGTAGACATAAATGCACAGATTGTTGCAGGCACTCCACCAAAACCGGGTACCTTGCCTGTTAGCATTCATCTCAGCCTCATCTCATCCTCACACATCTGTGTAAAAGAGATTCTCACATGAGGAAACATATCTACTCAGCTGCCCAAGACCATGGGGCTCGTGAGTGGCAGAGTCAGAGTTGAAACTTATGTCTGTTGCACCCAAAGCCCCTTTCTTCATTTGAAATGCAAGAGACAATTTCAGTAAGGCCTCAATTTCCCCTTTCCATGCACTGAATTCCTTTCAGTTTCCTCTCCCAAGGCACAGCAGAAGAGACACTTAAGACTTCGAAGCCCAGGAAAGCTGGGAGGTTGCACTGTCTCACAGTCTGCTCTAGTCTTCGGATCTGGTTACCAGTCACATGGGAGCCTGAATCACAACCTGAGCAGGAACCTGTTCCCCTCCTCACTCTTCTCTGCCCATCCTTCCTCCTGGATGTCTAACTCACATGGAAACAATTTGTCTCAACTCTGCATTGCTTGACCCCAACCTGCTTCCAGCTGCAACTTCCCAGTCTAAAGATAGGAGTCAGAACAGGGAAGAGAGGAGGACCAAGAGATAACCAGCCCTTGATTAACACTGAGAGGCACCTCCTTCTCCAAAGATGAGGGTGGCAGGGGAGGTGGGGTGGGAAGATGGTGATGGTACAAATGAGACGGTGGTGACAAAAATGCTGTCTACACAGGAAAGCACCACACAACAGGAGTTATCATTCACATTACACAGAAGCAAACAGGGAAACACAGCTTCTTCCAGCCAACCCTATGAGAACCACCTTCTGAAACCGAAGAAAGGCAAGGTCTTGGGAAAAGCTCATGATGAGGACTCCACACAGCACCAGTGCCAGGCTTGGCACTAAGCACCATGAAGAAAACCAAACAGTGTGAGACCGTGGCCTTGACTTCCAGAAGCTGATGATCTGGGGAAAAGGGGAGGAGACTCCCCAAGCCCCCATGACCCAGGTCTACAGGAGGTCAGAGGCTGAAGAGGTTGCGCAGACCCTCCGAGTTCTGGCCCCTAGGCACGCCTCACAGGCATCCACTCACCTCCCCCTACTGTCTCATCCGGTCCAAGCCCGTCGTCTGTTGGCTGGACAGCACTCTACTCTCCCCTACACCAATCCATCCCTCCCCACACCGCAGAGGAAGTCATCTTTCTATAATCCGACACATTTTGAAATCTAACCCCACTTAAATGCTTCAATGGCTCCTTGTGACTTTCTGGGGAAGATTCAGATTGTGGTTTGAAGTCCTCTAGAAAGTTTGCCGCCTCCCCTCCCAGCCTCCTGTTGTGCTCTGAGCTCCTCTGGCAGGCTGGACTCCACTACCTCAGAGCTGAAGCCCTAGGGCTGCCCCCTGGACTTGTCTCTCACCCTCCCACCCAGTCTCTGCCTGGTTCATGCTCCTGTCGCCGTATGATTTCAGCTGTAACAGTCTCTGGTCCTTTTGAAGCCTTTCCTGAGCCCTTCCCATTCTAGCACAGGTAGTACTGTTCAGCCCTCTCAGACTGCAGAACAGGTGAGCATTTCATACCAGAATGTTTTCATATTATAATTACCCATGGAATATGCATTTCCTCTTCTAAACAGAAAAGGAATCACCCACAGACCATGTTAATGGATTCAGCAGGCCTGGAGTGGGGCCTGCAACCTTGCATGTCTAACCAGCTACCAAGTGATGTTGGTGCTGCTGCTAGGCTGTGGACCATGGATAGTCCACGATGACCAGGCAGGGCCATGCTCCTCTTGTTTGCCGTATATCCCTAGCTCCAGGCCCAAACCTAGCACATGCTGGTACTCAATAAATCGTGACAGAATGAATAAATATGGAAGATGAAAGAGATGGAGACACACACTCAGGAGTCCAGGGTTCAGATAATAGCTTCATTGGAGACACAGAAGACAGTGATGTCGACAATGTCCACAAAATTAATACTGCCCCTTACAAATCAGACCTTCCTGACAGATATACAAGCATCCACTTATAAAGTTGACTTTCCACCCAAATCCAATCCACAGAGCAAGTATAAGACCAAAATAGAACATCTGAACTTAGTGATTTTGTGCCCTTTACCAAAGCTAAACAAATTGCTACTAGCTGCAATCTCAGACAGGGGGCCACAGAGCCTGTACTTAACTGTGAATTATTAATGTGAAAGATTTGCATGTGCTTTTTATGACTATGGCCGACTTTGATGTCTTTGTGCCCTGCTTAGGGCTTCCACACACAACTATAATTTCTTTGCCAAAAAAAAAAAAACACAATTTGCATAGAGTCAGTATAGAAAATGTGTTGAAGTCATTTCAATATAAAGTGAAATTGCAACAATTATATTGCTCCTCCGTTGCCAAGGGTGATCTGAAAGGATGACGCACTGGGACTTGTATAAATCACCATCAAGAGAAAAGTAGCACAACATCTCTTTGGAAGCCAGACTCTTAATTCTGCAGACCAGTGATTTCAATATCACTGAATGGGGAAAATGGAGGTAAGCATTTGCAACAACTTCAATAACCGGCAGCAGATCAATACAGCTAGATAGCTGCCCTCCTCGCCCTGAGCCTTCCAAAGAACTCAGTCCAACTTGCATGATTCCTTACAAAGATCACAATGTAGAACTCAACACACCAGTTCAGGTCGTACACAATGAAGAAGTAACTGGTGAAAAGGGAACTTTTAGGTAACTCTTCAAAGTCAAAATCGATATTTCTCTGAAGAATAGAAAGGCAAGCATGCTGCTGAGACTTATTTACATACATGTGGCTCTCGATATACACCTGCCCCATGGCAGAAAGAAAAAATCAATAGTTTCTCACAGGAAACCTGAAGTACAGAGGGACAGGAAGGATACAAAAGGGGTTTGGGGTTTGTATCTCCTTTTAATTCCAATTCTGCACATCCTCAGGGTAATATCTATAATTGTCAAAAGACCTGCAATAGTTGAGGGCATCTATTAAAATAGTAAATATTATTGAGTGCCTAATTTCAAGTTGGCCCAGTTCTTAGTGCTGAGAATTCAGGTTTCTGGCTTAATCAAGTGAAGTGATAGAGGAGCCATTTCCTGAGACAAGGACTACAAGAGGAAGAGCAAGCTGACAACACTGCGGTGCAGGGAATATATAAGCTTCCTAGGGCCGCCATAATAAATCCCCATGAACTAGGTGGCTTAAACAACAGAAACACATTGCCTCACAATCCTGGAGGCTGGAGGTCCAAGATCGAGGGGTTGGCAGGGTGGGTGCCTTCCGAGGGATATGAGGGACAATCTGCTCCAGGTCTCTCTGAGATTCCTATGGTTTGCTGACCATCTTTGGCATTCCTTGACCTGTAGATCAATCACCCCCGACTTTTACCTTCTTCTTCACATGGCATTTTCCCTGTGTCTCTTCCCACGATCTCCCCCCGTGCACATCTATCTTGGTGTCGAAATTTGCTCTTTTTATAAGGACCTACTCTTATTGGATTAAGAACTTAAGAGCTCATTTTACCTTGATTTTAACCTCTATAAGACCCTATTTCCACATAAGGTCCCATTCTGAGGTCCCAAGGGCAAGAATTTCAATGCATCCTTTTTGAGGGACCCATCTACCATGGAAGAAAGGGAAGGTAGTAAGCCCAGGTCTCAGCAGGGTGAGGGTGAGCTTCTTGGGCATGCATGGCTCTTTAGACCAGGAGAAAAATTTGAATGAGAGATATAGGTTAAGAGGATATGTTCATGTATCAGTTCAAACAGAAACAGATGTTAGAAGGTCAGGTCAGGTCTTCATGAGGGTGCTGTGGCTAAAGCCATGGCATGAGTGAGATTGCCCCAAGAGGAGTTATAGCACTTCAGAGAGTAGGGGCACCAAGCAGGAACCCAGAAGCAGCGTTCTTCAGAGATAGATGAGGGAGGAGGTGTTGCCAAGGAGGTGGGAGAAGACCTGAGAGGGCAGCATTGCCAAGGTCCAGGGAAAAGAAGGTCTGAAGAAGAGTCACTGCTTCCATTAAGAAATACCAGTTATCTATGACCACACAACTAACTTCCCCAAACTCGACAGCTTGATGCAACATCACCTGTTATCTCTCAGTTCCATGGGCAGGGGTCTAAGTGGGGCTTGGCTGAGCAATACTCTTATACCATGTGGGACCAATGGGTGCCACTGTGTGGTGTTCACCTAAGGGGTGAACTGTTCTGGAAGGTCCACTGATATTGCTCCCTGTCATGTCAGCACCTAGGGGTGGGAGACAGACAGAGGAAATGGCTGGACTCAGGGACGTGTCCTGCAGAGCACCCACCCATGGCCTCTGCAGTGCATGGTCTCAAGGGCAGGCTCTGTCTGGCTTGTGCCTTTCTATCCTCCTGGTCCCAGTGGAAGCAGTCTTCAGCTGCAAAATGAAAATGTGGGAATTCTACAAAAAGCCGGAAAAGGAGTCATTAAAAGTAAGAAAAATGATATATACTTAAAACTTGTTAAGAGCATAGATCTCATGTGAAAGGGTCTTACCACAATAAAAAGAAAGGATTAAATGAGATAACCAGGTAAAAACTCTTAGTACTGAGTCTGGCACACATTAATCATCCATTATATGGTCTCTATGACTTAATCAGTTCTACAAGGCTTGTTATGAAAAGCAATATACACATCCATTTCTCTCTCCCCAGAGGCACTTTGGTAGCTATTTTTATAAACCAGCATTATCTTTTGGAAGGATGGGCTGGGCATAAAGGGAGTTAGGGAATAAGCCTGTTCTAACTCAAAAATAATAAAGCTTTTAAAATGGTTAAGACCACAACGGGGGGGGGGGGGGGGGGAATTGAAAAAAAATTGAAAATTTCCAAGCAAAGGAGAGGGAAGGATTGGTTTTTTAAAAAAAA
>SJXQ01001759.1:0-17020 GCA_006408695.1 Aepyceros melampus | reverse complement strand
GGGGGGGGGGGGGGGGTGGACTTGAAGAAAATCTGCATATTCCCAGCTAACTAGAGGATAGTATGCGTTTCTTGAAAAGAAACAGCTCTCACAAAATCAAATCAACAAAATTAAAAATGAAAATGGAAAGATCACAACAGACAACACAGAAATACAAAGGATCATAAGAAACTATTATCAGCAACTATATGCAAATAAAATAGACAACTTGGAAGAAATGGACAAATTCTTAGTAAAGTACAACTTCCCAAAACTGAGCCAGGAAGAAATAGAAAATCTTAACAGACCTATCACAAGCACAGAAATTGAACTGTCATCAGTAAACTTCCAACAAGCAAAAGCACAGGACCAGACGGCTTCACAGCTGAATTCTACCAAAAATTTAGAGAAGAACTAACACCTATCTTACTCAAACTCTTCCAGGAAATGGCAGAGGAAGGTAAACTTCCAAACTCATTCTATGAGGTCACCATCACCCTAATACCAAAACCTGACAAAGATGCCACAAAAAAAGNCTTCCAGCAAACAAAAGCCCAGGTCCAGACGGCTTCACAGCTGAATTCTACCAAAAATTTCGAGAAGAGCTAACACCTATCCTACTCAAACTCTTCCAGAAAATTGCAGAGGAAGGTAAACTTCCAAACTCATTCTATGAGGTCACCATCACCCTAATACCAAAACCTGACAAAGATGCCACAAAAAAAGAAAACTACAGGCCAATATCACTGATGAACATAGATGCAAAAATCCTTAACAAAATTCTAGCAATCAGAATCCAACAACACATTAAAAAGATCATACACCATGACCAAGTGGGCTTTATCCCAGGGATGCAAGGATTCTTCAGTATCCACAAATCAATCAATGGAATTCACCACATTAACAAATTGAAAAATAAAAGCCATATGATTATCTCAATAGATGCAGAGAAGGCCTTCAACAAAATTCAACATCCATTTATGATAAACTCTCCAGAAAGCAGGAATAGACGGAACATCCCTCAACATAATAAAAGCTATATATGACAAACCCACAGCAAACATTATCCTCAATGGTGAAAAATTGATAGCATTTCCTCTAAAGTCAGGAACAAGACAAGGGTGCCCACTTTCACCACTACTATTCAACATAGTTCTGGAAGTTTTGGCCACAGTGATCAGAGCAGAAAAAGAAATAAAAGGAATCCAGATTGGAAAAGGAGAAGTAAAATTCTCACTGTTTGGTGATTTTAAACTATGATTATTTTGAGTGTGATTATTAAAGGATGTGTACTGAAACTCGAGTTCTATAATGGAAAACCTATAAATGGCTATAATACACAAGGCAATTTACCTACACATACACACAGAGGCATGATTTCTCAGGGGAACAATTCATATTGTATTCATTGTGAAAGTCACTCCTTAGAGTAAGTCACATATGTGCAGGTATGCCTCAGTTCACACATGTGTGTACATACACACAAGGAATTAGGAAATAAAAGTGATGAGAATGAACATGTTTGACCAGAGTTGGGACTGAAACAGAAGTATAACTTCTTACCCCGACAGGTGAGGCCTGAGAGAAAACATTTTCTCTTTGCCTCTTTTCATTTCAAAACTCTTTTCCATATGAAAACCCCCTTTCTTGCATGCAGTGCTGTTTAAAATAATGTAATAGATATTGTCTCACCGTTGGATTATATATTGGTATCTTTAAGACGCACTCTGTTATTAAGGCAAGGAGAAACTTCTGATTGTGGTTATCACAATTTAAGATGGTCTCTTAGCTTCCAAGTTTCCATGAAAGAGGGCTTTATTAATAGAATTTAGAGTACTCTGATCGCTCCCCTGGTGGCTCAGATGGTAAAGAATCTGCTTGCAATGTGGGAGATCTGGGTTCTATCCCTGGGTTGGGAAGATCCCCTACAGAAAAGAATGTTTTCTTTCCTGGAGAATTCCATGGACAGAGGGCTACAGTCTATGGGGTCACAAAGGGTCAGACACAACTGAGCAACTAACATGTTATGCCTCTTATGACTTTGGAGTACTTTAGAGCAAGGGTCCCCAACCTCTGGGATCTAATGCCTGATGCTCTGACGTGAAGCTGGTGTAATAATAATAGAAATAAAGTTCACAATAAATGTAATACATTTGAATTATCCTGAGATCATCCCCCCTCCCCTGGGTCTGTGGAAAATTGTCTTTCACAAAGAATTTTCACAATTCTCCTGGTGCCAAAAAGATTTGGAACCTCTAAAGTTTTTTTTTTTTTTTCTCACTTGGAGATAACCAGTGTCTTTACTTTTAATTTCTTTTTTGTTTAACTTTTACCTCTTATTTATGCATTTCTAAAAAATACAGTATTCTCAAATGACTTTGACCTTAATTTAATTGGAATAATTCTACATGACTTCTTTATTTCTTGCTTATTGCATACAACATTGTTTGTAAGATTCATCAAGCTGCTGAATATTCTAATTTATTCATTTTCATTGCTATATATTATTCCCAAGTATGAACATACCAAAATATCCATTCTACTATTGATGCATATTTTGGTTTTCTCACTTTTTTAAAGAAGCCTGCATCACCAAGTGGCAGCTTGGAGGGTAGCCATCAAAAAGTTCTGCCCAACTGGTATTCAAGTGTGAAATGAGGGAAAAATAAGTCTTTGGTGCACTACACTACTGATGCTTTGGAGGTACTTATTACTATAGAAGAGCCTATCTTACCATGAATAATATCACTAATCATAAAAATACATTACCATAAGGCAATTCTAGACTTCTGTGGCTTTGTTGAAAGTTTTAGCAAACATTCAAGGAAGCAAAAACCGTCAGTTTAATGTTAACGGTTTCAGAGACTAGGAGAAGAGAATAAACTCTCTGGTTTGCTGGTTGTAGTGGGCAGGATAATGGCTCCCCAAGGGTGTCCATGATCTAATCCTTAGTATTTGGAATATGTCACATGCATGGCAAAAGGGACTTTGCAGATGTAATTAGGTTATGGTCCTGGAGAAAGATTATCCTAAATCTTGACTATCCTAAATGACTTTAGATTATTCTAAGTGACTTTAAAAGCAAGGAAGCTTTCTTGGCTGAAACAGAGGCTCTGTTTCTGCTGGACAGGGCAAGATGTGATCAGGAATAAGGATCAGAGAGGTATGACAAAACAGGGCTCTGGCTTTGAAAATGGAGGATTAGGGTTTTCAGGCAAATATACAGAAGCCTCTAGAAGCTGAGAATGACACTGTGTGTGTACAGCCAGAAAGAAAACAGGAATCTTAGTCCTACGATCTGAAGGAATTACATTCTGCAAGCAGCCTGAATGAGTAGGAACCAGACTCTTCCTTCAAAAAGGAGCGCAGCTCTGACTCCTTGATTTTACTTTAGCCAGTGAGATCTGTGTCAGGTTTTTGACCTCAGAACCGAAGGATAAGAGATGTGTTGTTTAAGCCACTAGATTTGTGGTGATTTGTTATGGCAGCAACAGAAAAATAGTATATGTGTGTAATCTTGATATCAAAACCTGGCAAGGACATTATGAGAAAGTAAAATATCAGGCCAATCTCATTTATGAACATAAACTCTGTACTAAGAAAAAATTAGCAAACTAAATCCAAAAATATATAAAAAGAGAAAAGCATTATGACCAAGTCGTATTTATGCCAGGTATGAGAGGTTGCCTGAAAATCAATCAATATAATTCACCACATTGACAAATTCAAAGAATATATTATGTGATGTCCTCAGTGGATGCAAAACAGCATCTGATGTCTAATAATTTAGCATCCATTTATAATTACCTTCTGTAGTATCAATATGTGTTCTCCTCCTAGAATTGCCACACTGAAGAAATGATGAGATTCTAAAAATGAAATTTCAAGGGGGAGAATGGGATGATTTGGGGAAGGTGAGAAATTCTTACAGGGGATGCCCTTGAAATCCTAGCTGTCAGTGAGCAAGACCTGTCTGTATGTCTGAGAAAAAGTTCATGCCTCTTTATTCCCCACTGTTCAAATGCCACTGTGCACCCTGGAAGAGACCAGAACGCATTTTTATCAGGGTAATCTGTTGTCAACACCTGCAGTGGCCTGATTGTATACCTCTTGTGATTTTAATCTTTTCAGAAGCCTGCAAAGTTCATTTTTGTCTCTGAGTTGCGCTTAGTCATTCTTGATCCAACAGTCATAGTTAGGAGCAGTGTTAGAATACAACTCAAGTCACTCAACTTCCATGCCATCTCATTTGCTTTCTTTGCTTAAACAAACTAAAAATCAAAAAAAAAAAAAAAAGAAAAAAGAAAATCCCTTCCTTTTGGTTTGTCCAGTGCCTCTGTTTTGTCTTGTCTAGTGCCTCATTTTCATTTCAGGTTCAAAGGATTTGTTAACAAAAGAAACCACTTGTTGAGTGAGTGAGTGAAGTCGCTCAGTCGTGTCCGACTCTTTGCGACTCCATGGACTGTAGCCTACCAGGCTCTTCCGTCCATGGGATTCTCCAGGCAAGAATACTGGAGTGGGTTGCCATTTCCTTTGGAGAATTATCTAGCTTACTTTCAATGTACTGACATTAAAAGAAAAGAGAAATAGAAAGAGGAGAGGATACATCACCAAATTGGGTTTTGACCAATATCCAGACTCAAACATTGCTGGGAAGTTCCATGTCACAGAACATCTGGAGTCCCAACTGGGAAAAGGTCCCAGGCAGCATGTTGGCTCCATGGGTGAGACCTCAAAGATTGCAGTTTGGGGTTCTGGTTTATAATCCCAGAATGCAAATTGCTATCATCATCAATCTGTGAGCAGAATTATAGCTCTGATGTTATGTTAATTTTTAAAATGCTGTTTGCTTAGTTCTACAAATCTTGGAATGTTGCTAAATCAGGGAGTGGTTGGCCAGACCTCCTCCCAGGACTTAACAAATTTCAAGATCCCTCCCTATCTATCTATTGTGCTTCTCTGACTTCCCTGGTGGCTCAGATAGTAAAGCATCTGCCTACATGCGAGAGACCTGGGTTCTATCTCTGGGTCAGGAAGATCCCCTGGAGAAGGATATGGCAACCCATTCCAGTACTCTTGCCTGGGAAATCCCATGGATGGAGGAGCGTGGTAGACTACAGACCATGGGGTCACAAAGAGTCGGCCATGACTGAGCGACTTCATTTTCACTTTCCTCACTCACACCAGGTGTGGCTGGCACCCACAGCAGCAGTAAGGACAGTGTCCAGGTATGTCAGTAGCAAAGTCAGAGGCCTGCTCTGCTTTGCCTCTGAAGTCTAAACAAAACTATTTAATTTCCCTAACAGTCTCCTTTAGATCTGTTTGTGGGAGATGCCGTGGCATTGATCTTCCCTCCTTAATGGGCATCACTGTTTCTTTTAGGATGGATGGATATACAAGCAGTTGGCCATGGACTTTCTAATTACACAGGATAAGGTGTTATACATCATCCTGAGGGTGAATAAAGCTGCCAGTCTACTTGCAATATATTTTTTATACTTTACTTTAGAGTTGAAGATTTTCAGTGTCTAATTCCTTTCTCTTATCCTTATTAACAAAATAATCGATTAATCAAGTTGGTTTCTTGATCAAAACCTAACTAATGAAATTCATATGAAATGAAATTCATAGTGAAAATCTTATGAAATTCAGAAGTAATTCTTTCTATTTATTTTGGAAACACTATGGAATTTTGTAAAAGTTTTTGTCTCTAGGTGTTTCCAGTTTTCCTTGTCTTAAAATTCTGATGTTATTTGTCTATTGTGTTCCTTCCTTTTAGATAAAAGTATATTATATATACTTTTATGTTTATATATAAAAGTATATTATATATATACTAAAAGGGGAAGGGGAATGTGAAAAGGGAATAGCTATTATATGTAACTTTGTCTTCATTTGGCTTTGACATAATCTTTGGTCACTGGAATCCTAATTGCTTCCTCATGGAAGGACAGGCAGCAGGCCCCAGTGTTCCCACTGATGGTTTTGGGGGCCAGCCTGGATTCCATCCCAGATCTTCAGCTCCTACCTCTGCACATTGAGTGAGCACTTTATCTCTTTGCTCCTCGGTTGCATCATCACGGAGAAAAGTCTGTGTCCCTCACAGGACCGTGGTGAGCATTGCTCGTATAGTGCCCTGGGTACAGCATCTGGCACAGTCTAGTCTCCATCAGTGCTTCCTCCCATCCCTTCCAGCTTTGTCTCAGGCCTGGAAGTGAGGACACCTGCATTTCAGTCCAGGCAGACTTCCACCAGCCAGGGCTCTGGCAGGTCCCAGTACTTCTCTGAACCTTTGTTTCTTTCTTGAGGAAACAGAGGGGAGGGCTGCACTGTCAGGAACCCCACTGCAGCTTTCAGGGCCCCAGAATCCCAGGTTATACTTCATTTCCTGCCTGCCATTCCATGTCTGTGACCCATGACTCTTTCCTTTGCATCTGGCACAACAACCTGCTAATCTCTCCTGCAACTTCTCTCCATCCCAGGTCAGCTTTCTTCCTCCTCCTCAGTCACCCCACCTCCTCTTCACCCTCACTGCCACCCCTGAAAGTGCTCTTTTTCTCTCCTTTTGACTCTTGCCTTGGTTGACCCATAGGTACCAGGCAAAATTGATGGGACTGGAAATTCTAATTTTCCCTACTATAAAGCATCATAGTTCTCCTGGCAGCTGAGATCAACAGAGCGGGTTTTCTCAGGAGGACCCTGAAGGGACACACTCTCTCTCCTCAGCAGCCCCTTACCTAGACATTCCCTCAGGCACGTACTTACCTTTGGCTCTTCCTGTCCAAATAGCAGTGATCAATCTCTCTTTGTCACCTCTGATACTATAGGGTCTAACAAGTCAGCAAACACCTTCCTTAGATCTCTATTAAAGTCCCAGTTAAAAGTTCTTATTTTGGCTTCTTTCTGAATTTTAAGATAAGATCTCTAAATACTTTTCCCCATCTGTAGTGCATTTTGGCATTTCCCCTCCCATCTGTCAGATAATTTTAGTCCCTTCCCCTCTCTAAGGTGTGCAGGAAGAGGCCTCCTGTCTCCCCATCAACCAATTTCTTCTTATCTATTTTCTTTGCTTACTTAGATTTACAGCAATTGTCATCAGTTACGTGTTTGAATTTTAATATCACAACTTTTCAGCTAGGTCAAAGATAGATATGTAGGAATTTGTCGAGTAAACAAAAGAGAGAAGGCATTCCAAAGAGATCACAGTTAGAACTGCGGATCCATCTCTGCTATTACTTAAACATGCTTTGATCCTGTGCAAGTTACGTGACATTTCAAGCTTCCGTATCCTCACCTGTAAAATTCTTTTCCATGTCCAAGTTGGGAAGAGTAAATGAGAGTAATGAATAAATTACATAAAAATATAATTTGGTAAACTTGAATATGAATTCAAATATAGACTATTATAATTGTCACAAAGGAAATTGGAGATAGACTGTAACTACAGTGAAATAGGCCCTGAGGATTTCACTTCTAAACACTAAAGTCTGATTACTGCAAAACCCTTCCTTGCCTAGGAGTTCTATTCTGGCTGCTGGAACATAGCAAATAAGTGAGCAGGACAAACTGAAGACATATGAATCAAATGAGCCCAGATCAGCAGAAACACCTGATGAATTCACAGATGTATGAGCTAAATCATTATCCTTTTGAGGCACTGAATTTTAAAAAGCTAAATATTATGCAGCAACAGATCATTAATATACCATGTTTCTAGTCTCTTGCTGCCTCAGCCAGCCACAATACTAAGGGCTATGATCTAGGGCCCCCAGGTCTGTGTATTTTCTCTTCTGAAGGTTCACAAAGTACCCCCGACTCCCTAGGGCCATTACTAATTGTGTATATTACTAATTGTGTATATTAGATAAACAAAATGTTAGTAGAGGTTACTTTTCCTTTTGAAGTAAGCTTAGACAGAAATATTACAATCTATCAGACATGCTATAAATTTGTTTTCCATTACTCCAAAATGTTTTAAATAGGAAAATTTGGAAATTAAGTGAATTGTGGAGCCAAACAACTTGAATGGATCTGATGGAAATTTAACTTTTTGGTTCAACTAGAAAAGATAATTAATAGTTATCTTTAAGTACAGTTGAAAATTCATAACCAGTTGCAGGAATCATAAACATAATGAGTTCAAAATAAACAGAATATACCATTTTGAAACCTTGGTCATGCCTGAGTGTGCTGGCTACTTGCCTCCTCCCTGAATGACAGCAAAATTTAAATGATCTCTGAGGACAACATATGCGTCTGAGAAAAGTGGACACACAGTTACTGAAGCAGGCCTTCTCCCAAGAATGACAATTTCTCCTTTCACCTGGTGAGCTGTACACTTTCAAGGGCATAAACCAAACTTGAATTTGTAGGAAGCAGTTACATTTTCTAGGTACAAATCAGTTACCTGACATTCAATGTTATTGTCATGATGGGATGAGAAGGTATACCCATATCTTTCTTTATCAACTTCTGTCATGGCCTCTAATTCTACAACAGGAAATGTATCAAGTTGTTTCCTCCCTTTTCATAGGCATGGTCACAAATTCTCAGAAAGAGATGGAGACATTTTGCTCTATTATACATAAGCAAATACATGTTCTAATTAGAGGTTAATATTTTCATAAATCTTATGATTCTTCTTATTTGTGTGATCTAATCCAGTGGTATTCTGATTTCTGAACAAGTAAATATGTTTAGTAGTTCCAATAAGGTTTTCTTAGAGCAGTAGGAAAAATCAGGCTGGACAAAACATTTAAAAAATTTCCCAGGCAAAAGCGGGAATAGATCTTGACAGATGAGCGGTAAACAACTTCTATTTCTCAAATTCCTCAATTATCCTTTGTTAATCCTTTGTAGTTATTCTAAACTATTTGGGAAAGAAAGTATAATGGTAAAGACATTGTCTTATTTTTAAATACTTGTCTACATTGACATTTAGTTTTCATTTGCAAGCAAATGTTCATGATAATTGTCAAATCACTTATGCTTCGCACTGGCAGAGTAATTAACGATTGTATAGATCAAGCACACAGTGCTTAATCCCTTCTGTAAAATTCAACTATTAAAAATTTGTCATTCAGTTTTTGTTGATGCCTGCCAAGATAGAGAGCCTATCACCCTATGCGAATCCCACTATCTCTTTGGACATCTGACCATTTGGAAGACATTTTATATATTAAATGAAATGAGTTTCTATAAACTTTCCATGATCTATTACTGTTCACAGAATTATCAAAGATCAGAATTATAAACGACTTTCTAGATGTCATATTCCAATGTTTTCCAAACTGGAGAAACTACTAGCATATAAAAAAACCTCTTAGTAGGGCTCAACCAGCATTTTATAAAAATGGAACAGAATAGGATATCAGAGTACATCAGCTGTAGCAAGGACATATTTTGCTTTGTAAAATTTTGTTGTACATATGTATGCGTTTGTGCTTCTGTTGGATTGCAATGCAAAATTTATTTACTATTGATGCTTGCTTGCTTGCTTAGTCACTTCAGTAGTGTCCGACTCTGTGCGACACCATAGACGGAAGCCCAACAGGCTCCCTCGTCCCTGGGATTCTCCAGGCAAGAGTACTGGAGTGGGTTGCCATCTCCTTCTCCAATGCATGAAAGTGAAAAGTGAAAGTGAAGTTGCTCAGTCATGTCCGACTCTTCACGACCCCATGGACTGCAGCCTACCAGGCTTCTCTGCCCATGGGATTTTCCAGGCAAGAGTACTGGAGTGGAGTGCCATTGCCTTCTCCGACTATTGATACTTAAAGATTATAAAATATACTGATATAGTTAATAGTCATTTTGTAGATGAAAAAAATTAGGCCCAGAAAAATAAAATGACTTTCTCAAGATCCCACAACTGGCTAGCAGAGGAATCCAACTGGAATTCTCGACCTCCATCTAGTATTCTTTCCGCTACAACATTGGTGTTAGGGACCTTGCTGAACAAATCTAATTCCTTTCCCCGTATATTGGTCCTTCAACCATCAGAGTCTTCTTGTCTCCCTGCTCAAGTTTTCTCTTCTTCATGGCATACATTCCAATTTTCAAAGATAATGCCTCAAATGAAATCACTTTGAAACCATTAATCACCCCCATTTGCTTCTTCTATAGATGCTTCAAATAGTTTCCCTTTTTAAAGTGTTGTACTCAGAATGGGAAAGAAGTTCTGACGTGTTAGTGTGGTCATCATCTTCATTGTTCCAGCTATGCTGCCTCTATAAGACAATCCGAGTTTGTATTTTATTTTGGGAAGCCATGTCATATTATTAAATCTTACTGAGTTTATTCTCAGTTCAACCACCTAATTCCTTTTATTCATGATGGGAAAATGAGGAAGAAAAAAGGAGACTGTAATTTATTAACTGCCTACCATACTCCAGTTACTTTCACCAGTGTATATTCCTTTTTCAGAATAATTTTGTGAAATGTTCATTAGCATTATTTTATAAACAAATAAGCAAAAGTCATGAATGGAATGCTTCCCTGGTGACTCAGGTGGTAAAGAATCTGCCTTCAATGCAGGAGACCTGAGCTTGATCCCTGGCTTGGGAAGATCCCCTGGAGGCGGGCATGGTGACCCAGTCCAGTGTTCTTGCCTGGAGAATGCCTGTGGACAGAGGATCCTGGTGGGCTGCAGTCCATGAGGTTACAAAGAGTCGGGCATGCCTGAGAAACTAAGCACACACATGAACGGAGTATCAAGAAATTTGCCAAGATCACTTAAAATGGCAGAACCGGGGATTGAGAAGGGATTTGAATGTAGTCTGCAATTCTACTGGAGAAGGAAATGGCAACCCACTCCAGTATTCTTGCCTGGAGAATCTCATGGACTGAGGAGCCTGGTGGGCTGCAGTCCATGGGGTCACAAAGAGTCGGACACGACTGAGTGACTTTACTTACTTACTTACTTACTGTAATTCTACTATATAATCTTAATTATCTCCTCTGGGAATTTAGAAGATCAGTTTTAGGAATGAACATGGTGTCTTATTTTTCTCACTCTTCTAAAGTAGATGGGCTGGGGATACCCCACTACTCAGTGTTCTGGTTAACAATGGGTAGAGTTCTAGTTCTACAGCCTGGTACTGTCTTGATGATCCCTAAGAGTTCTTTGCTTTCCTGAAAGTGAAAATGTTAGTCATTCAGTCTTGTCCACTCTTGGTGACCAGACTCCTCTGCCCATGGAATTCTCCAGGCAAGAGTACTGGAGTGGGTTGCCATGCCCTCCTCCAGGGAATTTTCCCAATCCAGGGAATGAACCCCATCTCCTGCACTGCAGGCAGTTTCTTTAACATCTGAGCCACCAGAGAAGCCTAGCTCTAGCTTAATCATGCTTTCTCTCACTACTGTATTCCACACTGTGTGAACCATCAGGCTCTACCTGGACCCTAAAAACAACAAAATTAGCCTTTCCCTTGGTTTAAATGAGAAACCCTCTCAGTGCATTTTATCACTGCATGCATGCTAAATTGCTTTAGTCTTGTCTGACTCTTTGTCATCCTATGGACTATAGCCCACCAGGCTCCTCTGTCCATGTGATTCTCCAAGCAAGAAGACTGGAGTGGGTTGCCATTCCCTCCTCCACGGAATCTTCCCAAGCCAGGGATTGAACCTGTGTCTCCTGTACTCTTGACTGCTGAGCCACTGGGAAAGGCCAGCATGGGTATGTTAATGCTTTAATGTATATTAAAATCCCCATAATGATAACAGGCAGGGTATATATGGTCTAGATAGTCTTCTCCACTTAACTGGCTTCATTTCATCTTCCCTCTCCCTAGCACAATCTAAAAAAAAATCTGCAGTCTTTGCTATGTAAGGAGGTTCTACCCACAACTGGGTTGCTTGGGGACCTCAGTTTCTTTCTCACAGAATTTATTCTAAACAAATACAACACTATCCTTTCAAAATGTCTACTGAGTATAATTTTCTCCCTCTCATTAGGCCATTATTACATTTCATAGTATTTTATAGTATTTAAAATGAGACCTTTTTTCTTTAGTTTTGGCTGCGTCTACAAAAGCTGTGAATAATAAAGCAGGCCCCAAATACCCAAATTTCCTTGACAAAATGATTAGAGCACATATGCAGAATGCAGACTGCTCAAAGATGTTACAGACGTCTGGCCAGCTCTAGCCTACCACCCACACCAGGGCAGAAGAGGCAAAGGGGAGGAGGGTTTTGCAGTTTGGGGCACTGACTTCCTGCTCCCGTGGAGAGAGGTGTAGTTGTATCTCTCTCAGTTCAAACTGTCTGAGAGGAGCTTTAATGAATCCCCTGGAGACTGGGAAACCAAAGGACTGGGGTTGGACTCTTGCCAGGAAAAGTGTATGGGCAGGAGGGCATGTGCAGAAAAATGGGATGCCCCAGAGCTGCATCTGGCACAAACTGCTCATTCAGTGATCAAGGGCAAAGGTCCATGCTTCCCATGACTCAGGTGTGTACCCTGCAAAGGAAAATTGGTCTGGGTTGTCTTAAAAACAGTCTTGTCCAATTGAAGTCTTAGAGGGTAGACTAATACCAGAGGGACTAGCACCAGAATGCCCTAGGGATGGGGAGGAGTCTTAACTGATAAGCCATGAGGAAGGCATTTTTCAGTTGAGGGACCTGCCAAGTAGGAGTCTCCAGCAGAGAATCACTGAGGAACTCTCAAAAGAGAATTAGGTTTGGACTTCCATTATGTTCAGAGAGTAACAATGATGATAACCAAGTGCCAGTCAAGATGGAACTCTCAGCCCACATTTCTCTTTCTGTTTCATCTACTGCATCTTCACAGGGACTGGAAACTAGAGAGACCAGAGTCATTGAGCAGGAGTGAAGCTAGAAAATAGTGAAGAAGCCAGCCCACTCACTCCCTCATTCTAGACTTCTATACCTAAGTCAGATCTGAACTGGGTGGAGATAGGAAAAAGCTTTAATTATCAAAATATTTCGATAATTTTCCTGAATTGAACTGAGAATTGTGTGGTTATTAAACGAGTCTGGATGTTTTCATACCCTAGTGAAGTAACTATTTGATTACTTTCTGAGTGATCTGAAATGCTACAGGACAGGTCCAGGATTTCATCCAGAGACAGTGCTGAATGAGTTAATGGAACAAGTTTAGAAGGGAGTGGTGAGAAACAATTAAATTGTTTATTTTGTTACGCATTATCAATGCCAGTTGTTCGTTAGTAATGAACACAATAGGAATAATATGCTGGCCAAGAAAGATCTTCTGCTCTTTTGTTTTTCTCTCTCCATGTATTTCCATTCCCATCTGGTTTCTTATCACTCAGGATTTAATAAGCCTTTTCTATTAAAGTTGCAAGGAGTTATTTCATGAGGCTGACCATTGACATTGCATGACATTGTATTCTGTTTGTGTTGTAAGGACAGACTGCCTAGTGACAATAAATTCCACTGGAGAGATCCTATGTTTGTATAACATACTGGTCAAATACAGAGGTCTACTTGTTAGAGAAAGTACTCACTTAATTAGGAAATGCTATAACAGATGTTTTTACCTATGTAATTTTTCTTGTCATTGCTGTCACCATATGAATATAGTTTGAAAGGTGTATAATGGTTACTTAATCTGTTTGGATTAAGCATCATTGATTCAGTAGACATGAACTCAATCAAAGTCAGGGAGACAGTGGAGGACTGGGAAGCCTGGTGTGCTGCAGTCCATGGTATCATAAAGAATTAGACACAGCTTAGCAACTAAACAACAAAAATCTGCTTGGGTTGCTATAACACAATCTCAGAGACTGGATAGACTATAAACAACAGAAATTTATGTCTCACAGTTCTGGAAACTGAAAGTCCAGGATCTGGGTGCCATTGTAGTTGGGTAGGAGCCCTCTTCTGGGAGTCATAGATTTCTCAGTGTATCCTCACCTGAAGGAAGGAACTAGGAAACCTTGTGGAGTCTCTTTTACATTGGCCCTAATTCCATTCATGAGGGCTCCAGCCACATGACCTAAGCATCTCTCAAAGGCTTCACCTCCTAGCACCATCACAGTGGGCATTAGGATTTCAGCATATGAGTTCTGGGGGTACATAACATCCAGACCATTGTACCAGGACACAATCTTAGAAACTGTCCAGTCTTTTTTTGTGAGGCAATAGTAGTAAAATAACTAAGGTATATAATATTGATTATTTTTCTAGCTGGAAGTTAATTTGGAGGAGTAAGTGACTATTTTAGTCTAGTTTAGAGTAAGTGTTGGCTATCTATTTTTTAACTATTCTCTCAAAGGCTTCACCTCCTAGCACCATCACAGTGGGCATTAGGATTTCAGCATATGAGTTCTGGGGGTACATAACATCCAGACCATTGCACCAGGACACAATCTTAGAAACTGTCTAGTCTTTTTTTGTGAGGCAATAGTAGTAAAATAACTAAGGTATATAATATTGATTATTTTTCTAGCTGGAAGTTAATTTGGAGGAGTAAGTGACTATTTTAAGTCTAGTTTAGAGTAAGTGTTGGCTATCTATTTTTTAACTACAAAATCTGTTATGGCAAGAATGTTATGGTTAGAAGTTCCATTACTAAGGGGTTAAAATTCTTCTTTGGGAAAACATTATTACTGAATTTCAGAAGGGTGTTGTTCAAATTCAAAAACTAGTCTTGTACAAATATAATATTAGAAGATAGGGCCCTAAGAAACTGCAAACACCTCTGGAAATACAGAAGCTCAATTTTATTTATTTGAAAAAATTCTTTTTTTTTATATCTCATTTATATCTTAGTTTGTTGTCTTAGCTGGGTTCTCTCAAAAGTAGACAGTGAAACAAGGACTCAGCTGCAAGTAGTTTATTTGAGAGTAGATCCCAGGAGACACCAGAAGGGGACTGAGGAGACTGGGAAGGGATGGCAATCAGATTAAGACTGTGTGACCTCAAGCAGGTCCCTGGGGAGCTCAGTGTATGAGTAAAGCCCACCTCAGCAGGATCTCCACAATGCTGAGTCACCAGCTGGGGGCTGTTCCAGGGGCACTTTCTCTCTGGTGGTTCTGGTCTGCCTGGGGCCAGCTGAGGGGACTCCCATGGTCAGAATAAAAGAACTCGAGGTCGGTAGCACATCTTTGCTTTAAGCAGACTTCAGATGAAGATTTAGACTGGGCGGGGGCCTACACTGACAGCATCTNGCTGTAGCAACCCGAGAATCTAATTTGGTGCCTCGTAAATGATCACGTTCCATCTCCTGACATTTATTTTTAAATTCTATGAAAACACCAGCTCGCAGGATGTTGTGGGTTTTTTTTCCCTCCAGTATTTTCTGCTGTTCCCCAGCTGTTTGAAACATGTTGTGGCTTTGAATTCTTCCAGTTACCTCCTGTGATGAAGATAACCTTAATTACTTGTTTGTGGAACATTCAGTCAGAGACAGAATATTCTGTAACAATCACCAATAGATGAAGGCTGACATTTTACATTCCTTGTTATTCTATTAGCAGTTTCTTACGAATTTTTGTTGTTGTTCTTTCCCTGAAGCCAGAATATCCCTTGAAGTCATGTGATCCCTGTTCATCATTCATTTACAAGGTCACATCATGGTCAGAAAAAAGGCTTGTTTTTCTTTCAAACAGTCCATAAGCATTCATTGAGCATCTATTGTGCGCCAGACACTAGTTGTGGAGAATACGGATGTGAATTTATCAGCCTGAGTCTTGCCCCTGTAATGCCTTCATTCTAGTGGAGGAAACAGAAAAGTTTACCGAATCAATCAACCTGTGAGGTAATTTCATATAATGACAGTGCTATGAGGAAAGTAAAAGAGCAACTCATTTTATCTTTTTTTGGTGTTTTCTCTCTCCACAACTATTTTATGCACATATAAAAATGTAAATACATATTCTATTTTTGTTCCTTTTCTGAAAAATGATAGCACACTATATATATATGTTTTACCTTATCTTTTTAAAATTGTGGTCTTCAGTTCATTTCAGTCACTCAGTCGTGTCCGACTCTGCAACTCCAGGGACTGCAGCATACCAGTCCTCCCTGTCCATCACCAATTCCCAGAGTTTACTCAAATTCATATCCATTGAGTCGGTGATGCCATCCAACCATCTCATCCTTTGTCATCCCCTTTTCCTCCTGCCCCCAATCCCTCCCAGCATCAGGGTCTTTTCCAATAAGGTAGTTCTTCGCATCAGGTGGCCAAAGTATTGGAGTTTCAGCTTCAGCATCAGTCCTTCCAATGAATATTCAGGACTGATTTCCTTTAAGATGGACTGATTGCATCTCCTTGCAGTCCAAGGGACCCTCAAGAGTCTTCTCCAATACCACAGTTCAAAAACATCAATTCTCCGAGCAACTTTCAGATATAAAAGTGAAGGTGAAGTCGCTCAGTCATGTTCGACTCTTTGCGACCCCATGGACTGTAACCTACTAGGCTTCTCCATCCATGGGATTCTCCAGGCAAGAATACTGGAGTGGATTGCCATTTCCTTCTCCAGGGGATCTTCCCGACCCAGGGATCGAACCCGGGTCTCCCACATTGGAGGCAGACGCTTTAACCGCTGAGCCACTAGGGAAGCCTCCTTCAGATATAAAATACATTATTATTAACTATAATGACCTTTTCATCAGATATAAAAGTGAAGGTGAAGTCGCTCAGTCATGTTCGACTCTTTGCGACCCCATGGACTGTAACCTACTAGGCTTCTCCATCCATGGGATTCTCCAGGCAAGAATACTGGAGTGGATTGCCATTTCCTTCTCCAGGGGATCTTCCCGACCCAGGGATCGAACCCGGGTCTCCCACATTGGAGGCAGACGCTTTAACCGCTGAGCCACTAGGGAAGCCTCCTTCAGATATAAAATACATTATTATTAACTATAATGACCTTTTCTACTCAGCCATGTATTTTAGAGATCATTCTTCATCTGTTCTGAGTTTTCCCATTTTTGTTCATAGGGCTACATAGTATTTCATTATGTATTAGACCTTTATTTTACCAGACTCTTTTTTTTTTATTAACTTTACATTTATTTATTTTAATTGGAAGCTAATTACTTTACAATATTGTATTTGTTT